>CM053784.1:404784189-404866689 GCA_028749045.1 Cupressus sempervirens | reverse complement strand
ATCTTCTATATAATTTTTAGCATATATATCATGTAGTTTTTGGCTAACTTAAGACAAATGATTTACATATGCAAGCTATTTAATGTCTTTGACCAAGATCTTGCACAATCACATGGATTGACATGTATAAGTTAATAAACACTATAGATACAATTTTTTACTTGCATATCTTCTCTTTATTTTCAACATCAACTTTAGTCCTAGTATGTCTCTCATTTTATGGATTATAGGTATCACCAAATAGGTATTTTTCTGATACATCATCCCTAAGTGAGGAAAATGTGGGAATAGAAGACAAAAGTGAGACATCGAGTAGGTCTTAAATAGAGAGATCAACTAGAGGTGAAAAGATTAGAAGAAAATTCAATAAAAAAATGCATTTTTTTCTTACTAAGGAGGGCTCATGTTCTTATGATAAAGAGAGTGAAGGTGACAGGAAGGTTCCCTTAAGTTACACAAATCTTTAGAAAGAATGGGTACCCAAGGAACTACTTCTAGTTAATTTACTAATTTTTCTATTAACAAAAGGATATATCACATAGATCCATCTTCATTACATGGTTTGGGCCTATTTTAAATGAATGGCATAAAGGTCAGTCACAGTAAAGTTGTTGAATTGATGGACTATGTAGGACCTTGATACAATTACAACAATTGGATGTTGATTGTGAAATATAAAAATAGTATGTGTAGGTATGCAGTGCCACCAAATTATATAAAATGTAAAGGAAATGATCAAAGTAAAAGGTTCGCCATGTATATTGATGGAAGACCAAAAGCTTGGAAAATATGTAGTATTTATAAATTGTTCTTGACCTATATCACTTAATAATTGGTCAAATTGTATATTTGAGGTATGCAAGCAAAATCATGTTTTTGTATGTGAGATAAAATCAATAAGTGTAGGGGAAGATATTCTGATAGATTACAATTTGAATTATGTAGATATAAAAAAATTCCTACCATGGAACTGGTAAGTATAATATTTAAACCAATTTTCTCCAATTAATATTGACTCTAATATACAATCTACTATTTTATTAATAATTTTTTGGTTAAGTCTATTACTTTCATTTCTTTGTTGATTTCTAAAAATTACTAATCTTTTTCATAAGGTGACATGGATACAACACAAGGCATAAGCAAAGATGTACCAGCTCACACACCTTCTTCATTGAAGGTAAACCTTAATTAGTGTAATTGTACAAATTATATAGAAATAAATGCCATTTTATTAAATTTTCTTTTCTTTATGGATTTGAAATTATTTTGATGGAATTTTACTAATATTGATGTCACAACTTGATACTTATTGATAGGGAAAAGTAAAAATGGAAACAAACCAAATGCAATCTGAAACTTAGATGACATCGCATGTAGTGCTGACCCCATCTTCATGGCCCATAAACTTATAAAAAAATATAGTGTTGAAATTGTCAATTGAATGGGAAATTGTCTAGATTGCATCATAAGCATATAGTCCAAATGCATTCAAGTGGAAATCAATTATCTTAGTTTTTAAAAAATTGGTTCACCTTACTTTAAAAGCATGCTCCTAATTTGAAATTTGAATATTCCCACATATAGCAAGGACTCCTTGGAGTGAAATCATGGTTTCATAGTCAAGTACATTAGAGTCCAAAAGGGAAGAGAGCCTATCTATGGCTATCCAAACATATGTATAGTTCAACATTCCAAGGTATATATAGTACCTCAAAGAACAGATCAATACATGTATCTGGATTCATATGCATAAAAAATATGCTTGACTCTATCAAAGCCAACTACACCAACACACTTCCAATAACATTTTTACTAACTCTAGGAGGAAATGGTATTTTGTTAACAATCTTAGCATTAACAACTTCTAGCACATCATTCAAAGAACCTACTCTATTTCTCCCATAATTATCATCTGTATATGCAACCACAAGATCTCTCCAACCATAGAATCCAATCATAGTTGCAACTACCATCATTCCATACATATAATCTATATATGCAACCACAATAAGAAACTATCCATTTCTCCTATAGAAAACAAACATTTCGTACTAATATGATGATAGAGTTGGATTTTTTGATCCAAATGAAAGAATCAATACATGAATTTAACTAGCTACATGTGAAACAATACGAGCAATAAAAAAAGATTGTGGCCCTACTAGTGGGACATTGTTTGTTTTAATCAACATTATACCACTTAACTTTGATTTTCAGATGCTTCTAGCTAGTATCCCATTTTTTCTTTATCCATTGCAAATATCTTTTCTTACAATGTATTCTTCATCTCATAATGAAGTGTGGAAGCCTCCTTTAGTCACCACTCTGATATTACGAACTGCATTGTCAACAACAAGGAACTTGCATACATCTTTGAGTATACCAAGTACAAATGGTAAAACCTTATTTTTCTATATTTTGTTATGTGAGAATCATGCAATTTTTTTGTTGTTGGGTGGATTCTATACTGATGGACCAATTTTGTGCATTAAGATACACCTATAGTTGATAGAACAACAAAGACCACTACTAGTGAAGGTGAACCATTTCTTGGAGCAACCCATGTGACTAGTACTAGTTCATTTGTGGGGACATTATTACTAAACAAGAGAACTATGTTTTCATTGAAATTACCAAAGCTTCCAGCTGCTTTAAAAATTTTATTATTTGTAGTGTAATTGTAGTTTACTCACACATAACTCATTTTGAACTAATAATCCCATGATGTTTTTGTAGGAAATGATATTTTCTATGATCATCTATTTGAAATGACATTGAAGCTATTTGGACCCACCATACATAAAAGGTACATAGTTTCATATCATTGCTACAATATTTTATTTTTCTTCCATTTATTGTACTATATTAAATTAATTGATCTAATAATTTATTATTTTTTTTTGAAAGGTGGAATGAACAAGGTCTTGAATTAGAAAATTAGCTCATTACATCTTTTGAGGATCTCTTTGGAAAAAAACATTTGTTATAGTGCCCTACTTCTCAAAAGAGCATCCAAAAATATAAATACTGTGAGGGACCAATATAGAAGGGGTCTAAAGGATAACCCAAAGTACGAGCATCCGCCTATGATTCCATCGATGGAGTGGAATGAAATAATAGAAGATGCAATAGATAGAAGGCTACATGGTAAAGGAATTGAACCAGAAAGGGGAAAAGAAGGTATGTCATGATAGTATTAAGTAGAATATAATCATGTACTAATTAGTGATATTTGTAAATATGTAATCTAACATGTTTCAAACTTTTCATAGACTATAGGACACACCAAAAGATATAGAAGTGAGACTACAAAAAGTTGGCCAACACAAACTTGGCTTTGGTGGCTATATGAATCTTCACTCTCAACTTGTAAGTAATAGCAATGAAATTTCATATAATTTTTTTTTTTTTATATAGAATTTTGAAAATAATTTTGTTTAATAAAATTAGACATGCAAAACTAATTATATTAAGTTAAAAATATAGGTCACAAAATTCAATGTAGAGCCCATAGATGAAGATTAAAAAAATTCCTTGAAGGAAGGCTATAAAGTCATGGCTACATGCCTACATTAAGAATCTAGAAGCTATAGGAGTTGATGAAATCCAACTCCACAACTCACCAAGATCACCTACATGTAAATAACTTGTCAAAGGGAAATCAAGAAGGAAGAGGTGGAGCTTGAGAAAACCCTGAACGCACTTGAGAGAGAAAATATAGCAAAACAAGAAAATTGTATTTATAATAAAAATAGAAGGAGAAAATACAATGAGAGAGCTCGAATATAAAGGCCTTATGGAGGCTTGTAAAACAAGCTGGAAAGTGGTAGAAGATAAGGTTGACAACTAAGCATTCACAAAAAAGGTGGAACATGCTAGAAGGGAACAAACTCCCATATAGTCAACAACTCATCACTACAACCATTAACTAATAAATATTAAATAAATGCATTAACCTAATTAAGCTTAAGTATTAGAATAATTAATAATTAATTATTTACTCTAACACTCCCCCTTAAGTGCAACTTAGGGGAATACCTTAAGCTCACAAAACTAAGATGAAAGTGCAGAATGGGTCCTGACAACTAGGCCATGTTAGGTACCCATGTACAATGCAAAGAAATGTAACCTCTAAAAATGGGGAAAGGGAGAAGAACACATGTGAAAAATCCTCCCCCAAAAAGAGGTAAACTAGCAAAGGACTAAAGAAGCCTCCAACTAGAGAATGTCCGCTAAAACAAGAACAAAAAGTTATCATGAAGAGCATCACTGAAGCATGAGGAAGCCAATTACTGATCAGAAGAACCTCCATGGAAGAAGAAGGTACAAACTGAGTGTGTCTATATGGTAGATGATCCATCTCACTGAAATGCATAGGTAGCCAGCTACTGTAATCACCTTGTATATAGGATCAACCACTGAATACATAGCTCACACTATCGAACCATCAAAGCAGGGTGTCATGCCCAAATTCCTATAGGACAAAAACACCACTAATAGTTTTTTTGAAGGTAATATTTATGTTCTTACATTAGGGTTTAGTTGACATGATTTTTAATGTATTAAGGTTCATTAGGTTGGAGTTATCCATATAGATTATCTATTGAAACTTAGTACGTGTTGTTTTCTAGGGTTGCAAGTTACAGAATCCAATAGTCATTGGTTGACTATCTACTTAAGGTTCACCACTATACTAAATTTATCTTACATCTATAACATCCAAAATGTTAAAAGGAAGTTGTAAGGTTCCTCTCAAATGATTTCTAGAGATATGGTTTATTCAAGTTGTCTGATGCTTAATGTATAGGCTATATATCTTATATCTGCCTATTACCCGTGCAATAAGTTTTATAGGAAATAATCTAGTCCATTTGTGAGACAGTTAAGATAGGGTAACTCCAATGTATAGTCTTTATCCTCTAAGATATTTTAGTATGTGATTATTCAATAAACAAATAAACATGCTTTATCGGAATCAAGCTAGCATAATTTTTCCTAATCTATCAACTTACTAATTTCATTACATATTATTACATAAATTTACAATTTATTTAGTTAACCACCCTAATAACATAATGAACTAGCAAATTTTAATCCTAACCTACTTGGTCATACGTTCTTAATTATTCCTATTATCCAACATCCATTTCCATATTGGACAGCCTTATTACGATATGTATGAATCTATCCATGCTTAATTAATAACATAATAATGGTGACCCTCAAATCTATTCTCAACCAAAATTTGAATCTTAGATCATGATTTCACATGCCATTAACCTTGCCTCAAAATTATTAGAATTCAATTTTTAATTATTCTTTCCCAAAATATCTAAAATTGAATTATACTATTAAAATATCTTAATTTTTATATTACTCTTACTACCATTTAAATTTTCTAATAACTAAGTCAATTATAATCCATAACTATATTCATTTTACACAATTAAAATATAATCAAATTAACTTAAGAAGTGTGCAATCCCAAAATATATTAAAAAAAAAACTCTCAACTCACTTAATCCTACCCCTCTATTCCCTAGGTGTCATCTACCCTACTAAACCACACGTTTCCCACTACCCCAAGTGAATAGCCACCTACCCACCCATTCTAACCCTCCTTCCACATGAAGTCTAACGGTGGCTTGGGTAGTGTGGAAGATATGTGGCCTATCCTAAGGTAGTGCCTTAAATGCATTGGGGAAATGAAATCGCATTAAGTGGGAGTGGAGTGTTTTAGGCTCCAAAAATATTAAGGGTTGGTTTTTTTAAAATTTAATTTCTTTCCTACCCTCCATCTCAACATGATCACCCTTTTCAAGGAGCTTAGGGCCCGTTTGGTGAGAAAAATAGGAATACATATTCTGGAATAGAATGTATTCCTGTTCTCCATTTGGTTCAGCCAATATTTGATTAGAATTCATGGAATAGGAATACATATTCCAATACCACCTATTTTGTTGGAATCGCAAAACCCCATTTTTGGGCCAAAAATGGAATATGTATTCCATTTTTGCTTCGTATTCCAATCCTATTTTGGTGCATCCAAACAAGGAATTCACAATTTTTGGAATACGTATTCCAAAATATGTATTCCTATTCCGCTCACCAAATAGGCCCTTAGGGGGCTGCTATGTTATATGATGGTTTTTAATTAATGTGGTTTGAATTTTAATAGATCTTGCCTCCTTTATGCAACTCGATAGGTAGAGGTGGGTAAGGATATGACCCATCCCCTACATATATTATAATGTATTTTTTTAAAGAAAACAAGGACTCTGTCACCCATTTAATGCCTGGTCGCCTTCTTATGGAAGGATTTTATACATACATACATACATACATACATACATACATACATACATACATACATACATACATACATACATACATACATACATACATACATACATATATATATATATATATATATATATATATATATATATATATATATTGTTATTTCTTAAGATTTCTTTATAGTTATGAATGTGACTTTATGCTTTTTAAATTGTATTTGGAGAAATAAAATAATCATATATTGATTTAAAAAAAAAAAAATTTAATGTCTGTAACTTGGAAGGGACTATTTTCTTTGTCCATACATTTTCAAGAGGATTTTTATGCTTCTATAAGTCTTATATTGAGATTAACTTCTTGCTTAGATTCTTTTATGAAGTCTCTAGAGTTGATATCTATTAAACATCTCATTCTGCATTATGATTTCCATTCAAATAAGAAAATCTAACATAAACAACTATCATATTCCAACAAGGTTTACTTACAAGATACATTAACATGGAACATGAATGAAATACATTGATTCTAATTTCCATGGACATCATGTTTTCAATACATTGTTGACATCAAATTTAAACTAAATTATCTATAATCCATGAGCTATCAATTGTATATTCAATAACAAATTGAAAGAAATACTGATCTCCAATGCAACTAAATTATTCTGATGAAATTTGAGGAGATAAATATACCATTATACTAATGTCCTAACTTCTTTCTCCAAGGGACATCATATTACAACCTTTTTTTTTTCAACACATTCTAATTTAATGTATTGATAAGACAACAACAACACAATATCAAACAAGTAATGGGGTGGTGGAATCTTCAAATCAAGATACACAATGGAGGACTCCACAAAATGATGTTTTAGAATCTCTCTAATTGACATATACATGAGACCAATAACAACACTCCTACAATAAAATGAATTTACATAACATGATAGAATTATCTTCCATTTCAATACAAAAACAATAGTATTCTCTTCTTTTATGCAAAGGTAAGACTTCACAATCTCCAAATGTTCAAGGCCTTAAGCAAGAATTTGCAACAAGAGACAAATGTAGAACCATGGAGGGTCACCTCCCAACCTAGGGCTCAAGGAGGTCACCCCCACACTAGTGGAAACAAGGCTCAACCAGGATACATTCAAACAACATCACAACAACAAGAACTAACATGATCACAACATTTTGCAATATATTTACAACCCTATCCAAGGTTTGCACAATGATTCACACAAGTATGACACTAGCATTTAACGTAGCATTTAATGTGGAAAACCAATTTGAGAAAAA
Organism: Cupressus sempervirens; assembly: GCA_028749045.1. Classification (NCBI taxonomy): domain Eukaryota; kingdom Viridiplantae; phylum Streptophyta; class Pinopsida; order Cupressales; family Cupressaceae; genus Cupressus; species Cupressus sempervirens. Next base: position 404,859,085 of record CM053784.1, on the reverse strand, counting down.
CCACCAAGTAACATGCTACCTTTTTTTCATTCTTCTCAAGTGATCCTGGTTTAGGTATAAGCCTGTTAGAAGTTACAAAACACACTATTAGGTGTGACCCTTTAAAAGATTTAATCAAATTTTTGGGTATGTGCAGGATCATGGTCAACCAAACTATGCTCTTAAGTGGCAATAAAACATCAGAAAATCACGGTTATGTCAACTTGACATGCAATTTTCAACTTGTTATTAACTTTATATCAAAAGGTTGAGAAAAAAGAATATCTACTAAATTGAATCTAGTTTCGAAACTACTAGGACTTATCTCAAAAAAATAAAAACTGATTGGTTAAAATTTTGAATTTTAATGCAATATTACAAAAATTTTAGAACAAAAATAAGAAGTAGACATATGTCTAACCATCTTAATCAAAATCAAATGATAATATTTTAAAATAATATTCTAGATATAAGTACTAGACTCATGCCTGGATGTGACACATATTTTTGGGTATTTTAATTCTAAATAAATAATAATTAATTAATTTTTGTCTTTAGTATGTTTGGAATAAAAAAAATCTTGTGTTTAACCACCTTAACTAATTCAAAACTCTACAAAATTCAATTTTTCATTTTTTTTCCTTATAGTAGAAGAAATATAGAATGTTATGCATCTTTTGGATTTAAAAAATGTTGTACCATTTGAAAGTTATAGTTGTTTTTCAAGTAGTGTGCAAGTCAGCACTTTCTACATAAACTCATTAGAAAATAAGTAATAATTACTTACTAAACTCATAATTTGACAAACATTACATTTATGGAAATATAAGAACATTCTTAAGAAACCCTTTTCATTTCATCAAATTTTGGCAAAAAAAAAGTCATCAGCTACATGTTTGAAGTAAAAATCACATAAAAATAGGTCAAAAACATATTTTTAGGATGTTTTTAAAGTTAAACATATAGGCTTGATATCAAAAGATATAGTAGACCTTATAAAGATATTAATTATTTTTATTTAGTATCAGGGTGGGTAGGAAAAAAATTGGAATAGATTTTGAAATGGTTTGAGATATTTTAGAACTATAGATTTTTCAAATTGCCACTTTTTGGCACACCATGATTCTGCACATACCCTGTTAGGAGTGACCTTGTTAGAGGTCTTCAAAAACATCCCTTTAGAATGTCACCTTCACTAAAGGGTTTACAACATGGATTTTAGGTCATTCTTGAGTAAAGGATTTGTACTTCCATAATGGTTAGAAAGTAAGAGATAGATTGATCTGATAAATTATAACTCATTTTTCATGTTTAGATCCTCATTCAACTCATTCCTAGTTCATTGATTAGTCTTCATCATATTCTTCATTTCTAATATGCTTGGAAAAACCTCAAGAAATATCATTTCTACTAATATCTCACTTTTGCTTTGCAACTCTGGTTCTACCACTTATTCTTCACAAATCTTCTAGCCAGCAACATTGTAAAAAATCTCATATGCCTCCTTAAATAGTTAAGTTTAATGATTTTATGATTAAACATAACCATATATTTTATGATTTGATCGAATTCATTGAATCTGATCATTATTTTATCTTTATTCTTCTTTCCTTGAAACTCGTAGAAATTTCTAATTGAATATTTTCCTTAGATAACTCATCAAACCTAAATCATGCATGAAATACACTAGCTTATCAATCCTCATCTTTAACACATTTTCACTATTCCATAAATTCAATTATCTTGGCCTCAAATCCTGATTCTTTCTCAAATTGTTAATGTGATGACACTTGATTGTCACTATGTTCTTCAACTTGATCATCACTAGGTAGCTCAGTCATTACTAATCTATCACACTCATCTTGCACTAGCTTTCTTGACCATCACTATGTTGAGTCACTACTTTAGTTTTCCTTTATCTTGCTTAGTTATTACCATCACTCATTTAATACTATTTTTTTTGGCTAATACTTAAGTTCCTTAATCTTTTGCTCAGTAATTCTTAACATCTTCATTAATCTACTAACCCGTTGCTTGGTCAAACTAGTGTTTTACTTCTTGATTTGTATCAATCATCTCTTCTACACTTCAACTCATTTTTCTTATTTAGTTAATACAATGATCAAACAACATATTATCTTGTCAAATACTAAATGATCTTGAGTGCCCTTTTTAGTTCCATCACACTTACTCCTCTTTACTCAGCCACTTTACTAGTTCATCTTGTTACCTATCTGTTCAAATCCTCTTCATTAATCAAATGATATGGATCTCTACACTATTAGAAAATGTCTTACCAGTAAGGGTTGACATCAATGAAAACAACAAAATTGTCACAATTAATAAGGAAAGAGTCACATGTTGTAAAAATCATGTTCAATTTCATTTCCATTATGATGTATTTTGATCCATACATAGTACCATACATACCAATTAGTAGTTCCAATAGGATTAACAAGGAAAGAGCCACGTGTTGTTGTAAAACTCATGTTAAATTTCATTTCCATTATGATGTATTTTGATCCATACACAGTACCACACATACCAACCAAATGTTGTAGTAATGTGCTATAAAAATACTACCTCAAACTATAAAGGATTTTATATCAAGTTTGTTTTATAACTCACTAATTGAGAAATTTTATTTTCATTGCATCTCTTTTTGGTACATGTGATGTGTGTGACAATTTTTCTTTGTTAGATGAATGTTTGCATGAAAATACTTTGACTAATTTTGGACAACAATTCGTTCATGTAAAAAAAATTGAAACTATGAATATCCATTGAAAGATTGGAATGTTGGAATATTTCAATGAGAAAAACATATGTTCTGCAATCAATCCTCCCTCATCCTCAAATTTCACCCCATGAAGAAGAGGACCAAGGAGGAAAACAAAGAGATAAGCATCATAGTGAGGGATTCTATAGCTCTTTTCTTTAGATATAGATTACACATATATTCAAGTTGCCATACCAAGAGTGAGATGTTTGAGACCTCTTGGGTATGAAATAAACATAGATGAAGCATCAACAACAATAACTACACTACGCGTAGAGGAGATTCAAAAAGATGCACCCCATTTTGGAACCTATGATGTGGTTAGATCAAAAGTGGATATGAATTTGAAGACTACCTCCACTTTGAAGAAGGATAAGCTTGTTAAGAAGCTGAAAGATAAATTTGTGGAAGGCACTGCAGAAGAAACTAAAGAAGAAGATGAAGATGTCAAGGGTGAAGAAGAAGAACAAAATCAAGGGCCACTTGCCTTAACCTAGGGAATGGGGAAGGATGTAGATAAAGAGGAAGGTGCTGAGAAGGAAGCACCAAAGGCTGAGACAAATAAGAGAAAAGCTCAAAAACAACCACCCGCACAACCCAAGGGAAAGAAGAAACCAACAACACCAAGCCTAGACAATCCAACTACAAGGGTTAACACTAGGGCTAAAACACAAGGGGAAAAGGTGCAGGAGAAACAAAAGGCAATAGAATAGGAGGGGCTTGTAGAGTAGAAGAAGAGAAGACGATATGCTGCACCCCCTGAATTAGATGAGGAGAGAACAAAGTCTGATGAGGATCAATTTAGACTGGCAAGACATTCTACTACATCTAAATTGGAAGGCATTTGCAATAATATTAGAGACAATGTAGATTTATTTGGTCTAAAGACCATATATTTTAATAAGTTGTCAAAGGAACAACAAAACATAGTGGAAGAATCCATCTACACTATGATGGCTAAGTTCAAGACTAACCCACTTGAACTAGATAATTCAATGCCTAAGGAGCTAAGCTCATTAATTGAGAATAAATGGCATTGTTGTCTTAAGATGGAGAAAGAAATAAGAGAGTCTACATTGGCTCATGTAATGCCAGACTTTACTAAAGGTCAAATAACAAAGGCTTAACAAAAAGCATGGGAGAAAATTTGCACCGAAATACAAAGCCTTACAAATTTTGCAGAACAAAATAGAAGATGTTTTCCAAATGTCCACACAAATGTGGAAACTAATATATGGTTTGACAACTATAAAAGAAGGGTAGGAAGACCCATTTGAGGGTAGGAATGATGAAGAAGAAGAGAATGAGAAAGAGGAAGAAAGAGAGAAAGAAAAATATGAAGAAGAGAAAGAGACAGAAAAAGAGACCATGGACAAGACACGTGGTGAAGAGTCAATAGCTAAAGAGCAATAGATTGAACAGAGTGTCCAAGACACACAACTCTCACCACCAAGTCCTCCACATACAACACCTATAGAAATAGTCATCGTAAAGGATGTTCCTAACACCTTAGGTCAGAACATCAATCCCTTAATTGCAAAGGATCTCAAAAAGATCCTTCACCAATCAACATTATAGGCACAACTTTGTACAAACCTAGTGTTGGTGAGTATTGATGAGTTGCAAAAAGTTGTAGCAGAGATAACAAGGGAGAAGGAAAGCACACAAGCAAAAACTACACAACCTCCCACAACTATAGTAGATCAACCCAAAGAGCAAGAAGAACAAGACAAAATTTCTAAGGTTGATTCTACAATAAAAGTGACAACAACTTCCAAGGAGCATGCAATAAAAGTGACAACAACTTCCAAGGAGCAAGAAAAGGAACAAATAGGGCAAGATGTTCCTACTGCACAAAGTCAAGGTGCACCTCATCAAATTATCATTATTGATCAATGTAGTAGAGAAGAGGAGAAAGAAGAGGAGAAAACCCCTAAGGAACAAGAGGCAATACAAACATTGGTGAACTTGCCTACCTTGGGGACTCCTAATAAGAAGTCAAGCACTGATTTAGTCCCATTGTAGATTTCAGCACTAGGCTTGAGCTCCACCAAGGTTGCAAGGGTACTTCACTATGGAGACCCTGCACTTGATGAAGAAATAGTCACACCAAGCTATGACTCTAGGAATATGAATTTAGCTCAAATCAATGATGTTCAAGAGGCACTAGAGAGGAGGAAGAGTCAAGTGATACTCAGAAATGAGTATAAGCAGAAGCAAGCATTGGTGGAAATCAAGGACATTTCTTGATGCATTCAACTTGCAAGTACCTAATGAAACCCAACCTATTATGGAGCAATTATCCAACATTGTGGACTAGGTACAGAATGAGGACCTAAAAACTAATGTCAAATTATTGGAATGGTCAAAAAAGAATTTTCAAATAAAAGTAAATGAGAAGATATCAAGTGAAATAGCACTCTCACAAGTTGAATTGGCAAAGAAGATTGAAAAAGTGAAGAAAGTACTTGATAATGTATTCTCATTGTACAATAAGTTTTGTGATTCCTCATATTTCACATACGAAACAAGCCAAAGGATACTGATGTTGGAGAAAAATCTAAAGATTTCTAGCACTCAACAACCTAAAGATCTAGCCTAGAGTGAGAAGCATTTTGTAGCTACGCTTCACACACAAAAAGAGTTAGCTATGTTAATAGCAGAAGAGGCCACTGTTAAGGCCAAATTGATGCAAATTCAATCTTCCATTACCTCACATCTAAAATTACTCCATAAGGAATAGGCCTATATAGAAAATGTTCTAAAGAAGGATCCAAATATTTCTACTTTAGAAGGCCTTGTACATCTAGTAGCCGAGATAGCCATCTAGCACAAGTCATTGGAGATTGCTTTAGATAATTGGGATGCTTCTCTCAAGAAGATTATGGAGGTAAATAAAAAATATTTTTGGCAAAGTATTATATTTATCCTTAGGATCCTTTGACATAAGTATCAAAAAGGGGGAGATATAATGTTTTGGGGAGATGTGAATAAGAATGGTTACATAATACATTCTTTTTGAGGAAGTAATAAAGCCAAAAGGATACAAAACCACAAGAAGATGTCATAGGAAATAGATACAAAGTACAGGAAGTAGAAAAAGGATATACAAACATAGATAAAGGCATATAAGGTAAAGAGTATTAGACATATCAGCATGAGACATATTCAACACAAGAATTTTTGGTTATAGGAATGGTAATGGCACATCAGCTTAGGGGAGCTACAAGATTTTGAGGTAGACAACATTTTGAATAAGTTTTTTGAAGTCTTGTACATATGTTGAACATAATATGTGGTATACTCATAGAGATCATATTTATATTAATTAGTTAAGTATTTCTACCACTCATGTCAAAGGAGGAGATTGTTCATCTCAGATTGGTTTTGACATTTGAGTGTGAACACACTTAACACATTCTTTTGTTAATATTGAGTATAATATAGAAGCTGAGCTATAGTGTATGCTAAGCCAAAAAAATTAATAGGTGCTAGGTGAACTTCAGGAACCAAGCAATCTTTAGGTGTCAAGCAATCTTTAGGTGCCGAGTGAAGTTCATGTGCTGAGTGATGTATAGATGTCAAGTCCTTGCAGATGCTGAGTGAAACATAATTGTTATAGGAGCAAAGTGAGCCAATTTTCCTATACACGTTGAGCATTAGCAACTAGTTTGTGTTGAGTAATATAGAATCAACATATGGGTTTGTATCTTCACAAGCTCAGATGTAGACCATTTTTGGAGCCGACATAGGATGAATCTTGAAGGCTCTTGAAGATAAGATTGAATCTTTTGCATTATCTATGCAATCAACATGCAACCAATAAGAAAAATGGAAAGGCATGCAACCAATAGGAAAAGTGCAATAAATGAGTGAGAAATGAAGATTAATATTGATCATAGATTCATACCTAACCCTAAGTCTTTGAAATCTTTAAAAGGAGGATGAAACTCCATTGTATGCATGGATGAGAGAAGAGTATGGGTGAGCTATAGAAAAATTTAGAGGGGAGTTTTAAAGACTCAGTGAAGAATAGAGTAGCATTGCAGAATTCAATTGACTAAGAACTAAATATCAGAAATTCAAATAGTTACATATCAAATCAAGCAAGGATTAGATTAGTAAGAGCAGAATAGGGATCTAAAATCAGCAATTGAGGATTGCAAAGCTATCTAGTCAAAAGGCTTTCTAATACTTTCTAGCAATCATATTAGTTATAGAAATCCTATGGACTTAGGTTGGGCTAGAAGCCATTTATAAATCCGTTAACAGGGTGGCATTCCAAGTGAATGTACAAAAGTCCTTTAACCAAGCCTACTTTTAGTAGGGTAGTGAAATCCTTTAACTAGGTCACTTTTTACAGGGTGTATAGTCTTTAATAGGATAGGCCTTTCATAGGGCAGACCATTGGAAGTGGTCAAACATTGTAACGTTGGATAGTTACACATTGTTGCGGTGATATTTTGTGGGTGTCATCCCCACCCTAGTTTTACCTTCTCGTTTTGGAGGGTTTCTAGGTTACCAAATTTGTGTGTTGTCTATTTTCATGCATGTCTTTACTTTCATGTTTATTAGATGAATTAGATGCATGTAAATGGTTTCAGTTAAAAGGATTTGAAAAGGTTAAAATTATTTACTTCTAATTCAAACCCCCCCTCCCCCCCCCCCCCCCCCCCCCCCCCTCAGTAGTAAATCTTCACACTTGTTAATTCCAACAATAAACATTCTAGGCTTTCTAGATTTGAATTTCTTTTTCTAATTCTTTACTCTTTTAGGATATTTAGAAGCATAATGATCAAATTCATTACAAGTTCAACATTTAAATATTTTCTTACCACCTAGTTCTTCTCTTACAAGTAGGGGAATTACTTCTTCAATATTTTTGTCTTCTTTAAATCTTGATCTACTACTGCTATCATAATCTCCAATGGAGCTTACACTTCTAGATAGACTAGGTCAAACACTTAATGCACTAAAGAAAATCTCCTCTCTAGGAAAATCTCTAGCTTGTTTCAAAATTATTTCTACTACTTCTAATCTTCCAAGAAGAGTCTCTCTAGAGTAATTCTCGATACAAGGTATAAAATTCTCAATTAGTCCTATTGTTTTCTTGAATCATGGTGTCAAAGTTTTCAAAATTTTGCATATGATCTCATCTTCTTCTTTAGTTCCTTCTCAAGAATTGATTCCTCCAACAATTTATGATGTTATGCCAATATAGCTTCTTATAGATTCATCTTCCATCATTTTAGCTTCTTGAAATATACATATCCAATTTTTTAATCTAACACTTTTAGCATCTTTATCAGCTTCAAAATTAGATTCCAAAGCTTTCCAAACCTCACTAGATAACCCTAAAGATTTTAGTAGATTTTAATCATTTTTAGGAAGGGCTAACATAATTTCTTCTCTAGCAAGCATGTTACACATGAACAAATCTCTTTTAGGTTTAGTACACTCTTCAAATTATCTTTCTTCAACTATGGTCTTCCATTTCTTTGTGATCAACTAATATCATGTACCCATGCATAGAAAATGTGTCTTCATCTTTTCTTTCTAGCTATCATAGTTCTTTGCATCAAACTTAGCACTTTTTTTTAAAAATGACCCACCATAGATCTTCTTAATATATTAAGCTTTTCCTTCAAGGACCTAATGCTCTAATATAAATTATTAGTGTTGATCTCAAATTGGTTTTAACAATTGAGTGTCAACACAGTTAAGAAATTTACTTAGTTCATGTTGAACTAGTAATATATGTCGAGTATAATATGTAAATGTATAGATGCCAAGTTTCAATGAGTGTCGAATCACTCATGTGCCAAGTCACTCAAGTGTCAAACAGATAGACCATGCAGGGTGATTCAAGTGCTAAGTAGATAGTTGATGCTAAGCAAGTTTAGGTGTTGAGCCAAAAACACAATTACAGTATGTGTCGAGCATTAGTAACAACAAGTGATGAGTAACAAGATTTTCAACTATATAACACTACCAAAATCCCATTTTCTCAACATGAAAATATATATTTAATAAAATCAACCCAACCTAGTATTATCATCAAGTAAAAACATAGGGGAATGCTAATTCTAATCCCATTCAACTGATATAATTGATTTCAGATATTAAAATGAAGCAAAACAAAAATGGTAGGATTCCTTACCCCACCCAAATTGGAGTAAATCCAAAATGAAGAGTGAAAATCCAAAACTTGATGAAATTCACAGAGGATTTTTGAAAAAAATAAAAATTCCTCCATTATTGAACAAGCTGGTTGATGCACAAATCAACAAGAAAATCAAACCCAATAAGAGAATAGTGATTTTCTCCAATGCAAATTAGAGAAAAATCCCCAAATTTTCACAAAGGAAAAGTGAGAAGTGAGTAAAAAGAACTCACTTTTCAAACATAAAGACATTTTTTTCATAAGTGACTTTTTAAACATGTCACTTAATTTTTAAAATAAAACTATTGACTTTTTCCCCAAACCATATAAATCAATTTCAAATAATGGGGATTCAACTATGACAAATTAGCTAGTAAAATAATATTAAATTCCCATCACATTAAAAATTAACATTTTAATTTAAAAAAATTTGTGACAACTATGAAGTTCTAAATTCACAAACACAATAATAGGTCTAACACAATATGCATAGGAAATCTAGATTTACCAACACATGCAAGAGGGAATTTTATATATATATATATACATGGATGATGTTGGCTCAAATATGAAGAGTTGATGATCCTTTGTCATGTGCTACTATTAGAGAATTAGAGATACATACACACTCAAATCTTGTAACTTGGGTAAAATGTTTGGTACCTATTCACTGAAACACACAAACATCAAGTGTAGTTTCTCATAATATAAATACACAAAGCACATATAATATTAATAAAAATGTGTAATGGAACAATGGCACTCTAGTGATGTGACCAAACATAAAAACATATTGCAACATTGGTTGCCCCGTATTCTACTCCCAAGTATACATGTAACTTAAATACGCATTGCAATTAAATAAAATATATCATTTAAATATAGAGCATTTAAATAAATCATTTTATGAGAATATGAGCATAAATTAATGAAAGAAAATAATTGGAATATTCGACAACATATAACACACAATGTATCATGGAATCCAATAAAATTGTCCTAATAATAAATCAATAGTCTTGAATTCAAAATAGGTTTGATATCATCATGAGGCATCATGTCACATCAATATCGTCATCATACATATATGATCAAACGATAAACAATAACATAGTCTAACCATCTATCAAAACTAGGATACTGACAACCAAAATAATATACTATCATCAAATCCATCTCATCATATAGATAATCACAACATGAAATATAGAAATATATCTTAGATCAGAATCACCATGGAACAAAATACAAATATGGGAGGCACTACAAAAGGTATACACAATTTTCCAAAGAATTTGTTGTTTCTACAAGTAATATAGTTGTATAGATTAATGAGCCCTTTATACTTTCCTGCATTTATTTCTCTAATGATTTCATAGATAGAGAAAAATTATGGAAATACCTATTGAATCCTTGGAGGCAATTTTAATATGGTTGAAAATCAATCATAAGGATAAGAGAGATGGAGTAGAAAGACAATGAGATTCAATACTGAAATAAAATAGAATCTAAAATTTAACTATTTGATCTTTTAGAGAAAATAAAATAGTTCCATAATAACATTTGGTATACTTGGTGTAATTCTAAAATTTAGACAGTAAAATAATCTACACTAGAATAGATAGGTTTTATGTCAATTTACCATCCTGATAATGGTGGGTGTCGTGTACAGGTTCACCCTTATAATATATTGGACCAAGACCTCATAACTACCACGATTCAATTCATGAAGATTGATAATAAAAAGTACAACATAATTGACAAATTTATCCTTAATATATAAATGTTGAAGGATGAATACTATCACAATGCAATCATAATGATTAGGCATATCAATTAATGGATATTAATAGTTGAATCTAGTTTAAAAGTGGAATACTAATATCAATAGTTGGAATATCATAGTTTAGACTATTGGCTATAAAAATGCCATGGATAATACAAGATTTGTAACTAATCTAAATGACAATCTATTTGAAGAATAAAAGAAACTGCAAACTGATCTGTCAAACCAAGAGCTCTGGAATTAATTAATCAATCCCAATAATTTTCTTAGTAGGATTTTGAACCTCAAGATTAGAGGACTGAGAATTGGATCTAATCTTAATTGGACAAGTAACAAATATAAAGGCTCTACGCTCTTTTTCAACATGCTATAGGATAAACAAATGAAAGAGGAAATTAATAATATCTCTAATGATGACCAAATGCTTCATGATCAAGAGGGTATTAAATTAATTTTTTTAGCCTTTTATAAAAAAAAATTCTTGCTAAAGAGGAATACAAATTGTGTTAAGATGCCAAAAAGTTATGTAGAACCATTATGCCCAATAAGATCTGAAGTTATGATTTTGCTTCTCTATAAAATGACATTTCCCTTTCTAAGATCCAAAATGTCAATCAATTTTTTTATAATAATAATTTCCTAGGAGATGATGGGATCCCCATTGAATGATAAGAATTCCATTCAAATTGGATTAGTTTGTATCTCCAAGAGGTTTGTAAGGACACCAAAATGAAAGGTTCTCTAGGATACAACATTAACATAGGACTTATTTTAATGCTACCCAAGATGGTGATAGGGTCCTCAGAGAAAAATGGAGTTCAATCACCCTCCCTTAATCATTTTTATAAGATATATTCTAAAATATGAGCCAAAACACTGATTGAGATTCTTGCTAAATTCATAAACAACACTAAAAGAAGGTTAACTAAAGGGAGATATATCCTAGAGAACCTATTTACAAGCTAAAAAGTAATGAAATGGGATAAAGAGGACAAATAGAAAGATAATACATTTTTAAAAATTTGAGAAAGCACAGGACAAGGTGGAGTGGTCCTTCTTGATCATGAATTGGTAGGCATTTAGCTTCCCTAATAGTTTATATCATTATATTTAGGTAATAATGAATGGTGTTAAAGCTAGAATTGATAGTAATGGCTCCAAAATGTAGAAATTTAATTTATAAAGATCCATTATACAAGGATGTGCATTAGCACCTTTCTTATTGTTTATTACCTCTTATGCTCTCCATTATATGTTTAGAGATTCTACTCACTCTCCTAGAGTCAAGGATATAAGCCTTCCTAATGATGACATGTTTATTATCCTGATGTTTACTAATAACACTATACTATTTGTCAATATGGAGGAGGACAATATGGATTCATTGAAGAAAAAGTTAAATATTTTTTTGATCATTTTCTAGTGTTAAAATTTCTTTGTCTAAGTCTTTTTTTTCTTACCTGGGAAGATGACCCCCTTCCCTAGTTTTCTAAGTATAGCTTCTATCATGGTGGGTCCTCCAAATAGGTAAGATAGTTGGGAACCCTCTTTTCATCGATTTATGCATGAAGGATATGTGGTTGTGGGTTAAAACTAAGATTGAAGTTGTTAGCCCAAATTCAAAAATGACATATTTTAAGCTTTGACCCTAGTCCAAAAACATGGAAATATCTCTTTGAGTTCATAAGTCAAGTTTAGATCTAATTAATGATATTACTAAGTGTTCAAGAAATTCAAAATTATTCTCTCCATCAGGACGTTGGACTTTCATTTATGTCTAGAAATGGACAAATACATGATGTTCCATAGTTATCATGTTGTACAACTCTCTAGTTCAACATGCCATCAAACACTTTGTTTCTGTGAACCACCTTATATGCTTTTAGTTTCCCATGATCCACTAACATTAAAGGAGCTTTATTAGGATATTGCGTATTCTCATCTCATTAACCAAATGTGGGGAAGCTTCAAAGTTGGAAGACCACCTAATCTTTTGATATGGCTAAGGAAGACACAACAACCTACCTCTCACCAAGTTGCAATGCTTTCCTCCTCATCCAAATCAATTTGAATCTGCCAATGTACAATTCCTTAAATGATGGAGGGTATTAAAATGAAATTACTGAGGTGGCAACACATTTTCCCAAATAGGAATTATTATCGTTTGCCATTAAAATTAAATCTGTAGAAAATGATCAATCTTCTCCCTTCACAATGGTGGTTCCAAAATTAAAGAATAATGGAATGGGGAACTTGTGCCTATGCCATAGCTGAATTTAGATTAGACTTGATCAGAGAAACTTGATATTATATCAAATTGACACCATGTATCATGAAATGAAAGGACCATTTACATAAAGCTTCATAGAAATATTTTCATCTTGGAGGAAGTCAATGTCAAGGTTCATCATATATTTATGAAAATCCATTTGGAATTAGAACGAGCTCCTATAATATAGGAATGATGGTTTCCTTTATTTTAGTATACATGGAATCTTGGAAAAAAAATTCTTGGTAAAGTTTTTTTCTTTTAAATTTCCTTTCTTGATATCATACATTTTTAAGACTATTATCTTTTTAGTTGAATTTTTTTTTGTCTTGCTTTATGCGTGTGTGTATATACATACATACATACATGCATATCTATATATATGTATCTATATCTACATCTATATCTATATATCTATATATCTATACATATATATCTATCTATTTATACATACATACATACATATATGTATGTAGGTACACACACACACACACACACACATAAAGGTAAAAAGTTGAGACATCTTTTTGGGTGTAGATTTAATAGAAACATATGAAAAAGGGTTAAACTTTAAAATTTAGGTTTTTTGGGTACTGGAAATAAATCAAACTTTGTGTCATGAATTTCTCCACAATTATCATTGGAGGGTAATGTATGTGTTCAAAGTTGTGCATTTTTCATACTCTCTCCTTATCATGGATTAAACTTTGTGTTATGACAATAGTACATGAAGTTTTCCTACTTGAAATGGATAACATTATTTTATATTGGAAACTTTTCATTATGTGTTGAGATATATTCTTTCCCTTTCCTTATATATTGCATTGCAATTGACTTGAACTTTGTGTCAAATTATTTCCTTGAAGAACTTTTTGAATCTTATTGCATCTATAGTATAGCTATGATTGGATGTTAGGTTTCTTTTTCTACTTTTTGGTCAATAGTACACCCCAAAAAACTAAAAATTAAATCATACAAGAGATTTCTACCTCTAAAATTCAAAGTAGGATCATCTATCCAACAAAGATCTATCCAATATTTAGTCTATTTTTTCTTTCATTTTGGGCATCATGGAGTCACTTTTAAAGGATATTTCTTGAAGGATAAAAGTACGAACCAACAGATTTTTGGTGATTTTATTAGAGTAAAATAAGGCCAACATTTTCTTTTTCTTCAATTACCTAACTATGCCTTCCCATTACAAAGATCAACATCTATGTTTCTTTTGAGGATCTTAGAAAAGTGTTTTGAGGCCAAGTCCAACAAAGAAGATTTGTACCAACTTTTCAATAAATAATACTTGAGGATGACTAAATATTTTATTTAATTAGGGATGTTTTTAGAGATAGTTTCTGTGAGGTTGAGATGAAAAAGTTAAACCCCCATGAAGATCATATATCTTCATGACTATTAGATAGTGTACAAAAAAGATATTTCCAACTCTAGGAGCTCAAACAAAAGAATCATTAATTAATGCAGATTGAAAAGAGATCAAGAGAAGATTTAGAAAATAAAGGGTCTAAGATTTTTCCCATTACTCATAACCTATGAATCCTAGTTGAGTGAATAACCTTGGAGACACAATCAACAATAAAAAGAGACATCACACCAAGATAAAGATAAGGAGACAAAATCTTCATTGACACGAATGAGTGAAAACATTCATTTCTCTTAAAATAGACACCATCATAAGAACACAAGAAGGTCTTCATCCCAAATTTGTTCTTGGAAGGCTTAGATGACAAGTTCTAGTCTAGAGTTGAAGATGCAAATGGCCATATTATCAAAGTTAAAATTGGTATAGTCATTTGCATCTATGAGTATAAAAAGAAAGTATGAATGTTTTTTATATTTATGCACCTTCATCTTCTTCTAAGTTACAAGATTCCACCTTTGATGTTCCTTTAATGTTTCTAAAATTGATCAAGAAGGAGATAATTCCTTTCATGAAATTACAAAAGAATTTTCAAACCATGGCCTATAAATGAAAGCTTTTGGTTTTGATGACACCAATTTGATATTTATTATAGTTGAAAGGAAACTTGAAATATCATAAGTATGGATGCACAACCTGAATATTCTTCTTTTTCTCTTCTTAACCTAGAAGATGGAGAAGAAGAATTAAAAAAGAGGCAATGCACCCTACCACTTTGATGCAGGAGCATCCAGAGGTATAAAGGGCAATCTTTTGTCACCCAAAAAAATGTACTTAGACTTAGTTTCTATTTCATGTAATTTCATTTTTGGATACCCATTTGGGTCAAATAAAGGTTCCAACTCTCACAGTTCCACTATCAATGTTCATTTAAATCCTAAAAAAATAGGAGTATGTAATTAAGCCATCATTTTGGCGAACTAGGAGGTGTAAATTGGCTAGATGAATGTAATTGTAATTTAGAGCATTCCAGAAAAAGAATTAGGTCAAAAGGTCCCACGGTTTGAAAGTTATTGCAAATTTTTTGGTTGTGGAGATCTCCTAAGAATGCTTCAAAGTTAGGTTAGGGGCATTAAATGACCTTGAATAGGGCCAAAAAATTAGGGATGAGCGAAGCTTGTCCATAGGGCTATAGAGCACTTTGAGAGCTTTCTGAAAATGTAAATGGTGTGTCAATCGGAGCTACGGTTCAAAAGTTATGCCTCCCAAAAGTTTGATTACCGTTTCTGGATTCTTCTAGATTTGCGTTGACTTCTAACATAGCTTCTGGAACCTTCTATTTGGTTGGTGGATGTCTACTAGCACTTTCTAGAATGTACTTCTAGTCCTTAACCCTCCAAGGTCTATTTAAGGAGATTTTTGGCATTGTAAAAGGCAGTTCGGAGTGGAGTTTGAGAGGAGGTATTGAAAGGAGAAATTATCTCCACATTTACGCTATTATAAGCCCTTAGGGCATGTTTTGAAGTTCATTTTTCTCTGTACTGAATGTACTAGCTTATTTTTCAGTTAATACAATTTCCCTTTTCTGTTGTGTCCATTTTGTTCTTGGGTTGTGTCCCCATCAAGTGGTATCAGAGCTAGTTTTCTTGAGTGTGTAGACAGAGCGCCGACTATGAGGCAGTTTGCACTAGGACTGTGTGGTTGTGGGTTTGAGTTAAGAAGATGCCTCCACAAAGAGAGCACGGTGGAAGGGCTAGAGGTATTAATCCTAAGGAGGTTAGAGCCCTCCAAAGGCATGTACAAGCATTGCAGGAGGAGCTCCGTAGAGGAACAATTGTGGCCGCAGGTGATGAAAGTGAAGATGACAACGAAGAAGATGAAATTGGACCAGAAGGTGAATTTGACAGGGAAGTTCTGAATCATGCAAAGGAAAGGCTTTTTAGGGCCATTACTAACTTTTGGAAAAGACCTACAATTAAAGTGGGTGTATTTTTAGGAAATCTGAAACCAGATGAGTTGATCGATTGGATCAATGAATTGGAAGAATACTTTGAGTATGAGGATATGAGGGACCCAGATAGGGTTAAGTTTGCAAAGGCCAAATTGAAAGGGCATGCCAAAATCTGGTGGCAAGAGGTCCAATTGGAAAGAAATAGAAGAGGAAAGGAGAAGATCACAAGGTGGAATCGCATGGTGGACAAATTGAAGAAGCAGTTCATTCCTATGGACTACGAGCTTGATTTGTTTAGGAAGATGCATGGGTTAAAGCAAGTAGGAAGATCAGTACAAGAATATACAGAGGAATTTTACCAACTCTTGATTAGAGAAGGGCATGCAGGAGCAAATAAGGAGAAGGCTGCTTGTTATATCAGTGGGTTGCGACCTAGCATCCAGGAGGAATTAAGTCTGGTAAGAATGACCAGCATTGAAGAGGCATACTAGTTTGCCCTACGAGTTTAAGAGAATCTGAATAAAAGGTTTGAAGGAAGACAAAGAGGGCATGGTCAAGGAGGAAGGGCAAGTGGTAGGTAATCTGGAGGCCATAATGAAACCCAAAAGAAAAATGAGGATGTGGGTATTAGTAGTAACCAGAGGAATGAGCGTTTGAACCGCTCCCATGATCAAGACTTTAAAAATCAAAGAGGAAAAGGTAGAGGATGTGGACAAGGAAGAGGAGGCTTTAGTGGTACCTATTCCCATTGCAATGAAGAAGGTCATCATGCCTTTGAATGCTCTCAATGACAAGGAAGGATAGATAGGAGAGCTAACGGCCAAGCTAGGGTTGCTCATGTGGATGAGGATGCATAATCATCACATTCAGAGGATGCAGAAAGAGGAGAGGCCTTGGTAAATGAAAGAGTCCTACTAAGTGGTGAGATTGAACTAGGACAATGGAGAAGTTTGTTCTGTACCAAATGCAAGTGTGAGGATAAATGTTGTGACATGATCATTGATGGTGGTAGCACTGATAACTTGGTATCAGAAGAGTTGGTCTCTAAGCTGAAGCTCAAGAGGGAGAAACATCCCCAGCCCTATCGGATTGCTTGGGTAAAAGATGATGATAAGGTCCTGGTAAGTGAACAATGTTTAGTCAAATTCAAAATTGGGAGTTACCATGATGAAGTTCTTTGTGATGTTATTCCAATGGATGTTTTCCATCTATTGTTGGGTAGACCATGGCAGTTTGATAGACATGCAGTACATGATGAGCTTGCGAACACATACTCTCTAACAAAGGATGGAGTTCGCCACAAATTTAAGCCCATGAAAAAGGAAGGTGAAAAGGTATGTAGCAATGCTAGGATTTTTCTTGTTGATAGAAGGATGTTTTTAGATGGCATGAAACATCAACATATGTGCTATGCTTTGATTCCTAGGAAAGATAAAGAAGGTAATAGTGAAATACCACTTGAAGTTTCAGATTTACTACGAGAATTTGGAGATATTATCTTTGATAATGTTCCAAATGGATTGCCACCAATAAGGAAAATCAGTCATCAAATATATCTGATTCCAGGAGCTAGTTTGCCTAACAAGGCTACTCACAGGATGACTCCTACTGAAATAGAGGAGCTAAATAGATAGGTTCAGGAGCTGTTGAGGAAGGGCTATTTTCGAGAGAGCCTGAGTCCATGTGCAGTACCTATAGTACTCGGACCAAAGAAGGATGGAGAGTGGAGGATGTGTACAGATTCTCAAGCTATAAATAGGATAACCATCAAGTACCAATTTCCTTTGCCAATGATTGATTGTCTTATGGACTGCTTGAGTGGAGCATAGTACTTCACAAAGATAGATCTAAAGAGTGGTTATCACCAGATACAGATTTGAGAAGAAGATGACTAGAAAATAGCCTTCAAGACCAAGGAGGTTCTTTATGAGTGGTTAGTCATGCCCTTTGGATTGACGAACGCCCCAAGCACCTTCATGCGGCTCATGAATGAGGTACTTAAGAAGTTCTTGGGAAAATTTGTTATTGTTTATTTGGATGATATTTTCATTTTCAGTAAGACTTTGGAAGAAAATTTATTGCATCTTCGTAGTGTCCTTGAAAGGTTAAGGGAAGAGAAACTGTTAATTAATTTGAAGAAGTGTATCTTTTCAAAAAGGGAGTTAGTCTATTTGGGGTTTATTATATCACTTGAAGGTCTCAAAATGGATCCAGAGAAGGTAAAATCCATCTTGGAATGGCCTACTCCAAGGTATGCTACTGAGGTAAGATCATTTCATGGTCTGGTTAGTTTTTATAGGAAGTTTATTAAGAATTTCAGTGGCATATGTGCACCCCTAACTGATACAATAAGAGGGGATAGAAAAGAGTTCAAATGGACTGCAGTAGCTACGAGAAGTTTTGAATTGCTGAAGAAGAAGGTGGCACAACAGCCTGTGTTGGCCCTTCTAGATTTTAGAAAGGTTTTTTAGGTGGATTGTGATGCCAGTGGCAATGCTATTGGGGCTATATTAAGACAAGAAGGTAAGCCTATTGCGTATTTTAGTGAAAAATTGAATGATGCAAAGAAGAAGTATTTTGTTTATGATCAAGAGTTCTATGCAATAGTTCAAGCCTTAAAGAAATGGAGGCATTATTTATTGCCAAAGGAATTTGTTTTGTACACTGATTATCAGGCATTATAGTACCTAAATAGCCAAGGTAAATTGAATCAGAGGCATATGAAGTGGGTAGAGTTCTTGTAGAGCTATACATTTGTGTTGAAGCATAGAAGTGAAAAATCTATCAGGGTTGCAAATGCACTAAGTAGGAGACAGTTGTTGCTTATAGTAATGCAGGTTGAAGTAGTTGGGTTTGATGAACTCAAGAAATTGTACCCCGAGGATCCTAATTTTGTTGAAGCATGGAAAGCTTGTAAAGAACCTATTGCTATAGATAGAACCAAGTGGTTAGACTATTTGATTCAAGAAGGCATGTTGTTCAAGGGTAGTCAATTGTGCATTCCAAGGAGTTCCGTGAGGGAAAATCTGATTAAGGAGAAATGTAGTAGAGGGATGGCAGGACATTTTGGTCGAGATAAGACCAAGGCCTTTCTTAGAGAACATTATTTTTGGCCTCAAATTTCATAGGATATGAAGAAGTTTGTACAGAGTTTCCAAGTTTGTCAAGTTGCCAAGGGGTTTAATCATAATACTGGCCTATATCATCCATTGCATGTTCCATCAAGGCCATGGGAGGACATAAGTATGTATTTTTTTCTTGGATTGCCAAGGAAACAAAGGGGTAATGACTTAGTATTCGTGGTGGTTGATGGGTTCTCCAAAATGGCACGTTTCATTCCATGCCACAAAACTCATGATGATGTCCAAATTGAAAACTTGTTTTTCAAAGAAGTGGAGTTTGAGAGGAGGTACTTAAAGGAGAAATTATCTACACATTTATGCTATTTTAAGCCCTTAGGGAATGTTTTGAAGTTCATTTTTCTCTGTACTAAATGTACTAGCTTATTTTTCAGTTAATACAATTTCCCTTTTCTAATGTGTCCATTTTGTTCTTGGGTTGTGTCCCCATCACACTTCCAAAAGCTCTTTTTTTAGAGAGGTAGATAATTATTTCACTCAAATGGGAGGGAATGTGGATTTCCCAACTACAATCTATAACAAAAAAGGCTCTAATGGCATGTGCAAGTAAGAGTTAAACAAAAACTTGGTAGAGATGTTTGATAGGGAGTTCAAATCTTCCATACTTGTAGTTCTTGATGCACTCTTAACAAATAGTTTAAAACATGCAAGCATGTGGTACCAACATGGAAAATGAATGTGTAGTGATGAATGATTAGAAAATGCCTCTTATGCTGAAATGCAAAATGGTTATGAATCTTCTCAATTCATTTGTAGCAATGATGAGAATGAACATACTGAATTTCACTCATAAAAAAACAAGTTGATTAAATTAGTTGTTAAAAAACATGACCACGTCTCTCTAACAAATAATGACTTTGTAATTAATAAGACTAGAATCAATCATAACATCTCTAAGTATAGTCAAGAAAGAGCTAAATTGAATCGAGGTGTACAATTGGATTCCCTTCATGTCAATGGTCCCCATTTGTCTAAAATAAGGCCGGAAGTTGTGACTGGTTATATTCAAGAAACCTATGATAAATACAGAGTCTTGGTTACATATTATTATGCAAGAGTTTCTTACACCTAGGAAGTCTCCATTGGACCCTCAAGTTGTTTTCAAGTTTGCAAGTGCCTCATGAGAATCCAACCCTTTTTTGTAGAGGGTCATATTTCTCTCAATCTATTTAATGGTTTTGCATTGTTCATCCAAGGATTTTCCTATGGTAAGGGTTTTCCACCTCTATAAATGAAATTTTTGTAAATAGATTTTGGTATGTTGTAAGACTTAGTTAGTTTTGGACTTGTTTAATCTTGTGTTTTTTCCTTGTTCCCCTCTACCCTCTGTAAGAAGCTCTCTAGCCTCAATTATTTATTTTACTCTATAGACCAATGGATGGGGCATTTTCCATTATTCAATATTATGGAATTTCATTTGTTCTTCTAGTTCCCATCCCCAATAGAGCCTATTATTACCCCACATTCAAAAATGGAAAATCTTACCCTTTGTGTATATTTTAAAAACATGAAAATATCCCTTTGGGTTCATAAGTCAAGTTCAAACCCATTTAATGACAATAATAAGTGTCAAGGGAATTCAATGTTGTTCCACGGTTCCCATGTTTTGTGACCCTCCCACTCAACATGAGATTGTACACTCTGCAAATTTGAACCAACTTCCAAACTTCCAATTTCCCATGATTTGACAACATTCAAGGAGCTTAATCGAGATGTCGGCTCTCTTGCCTCATCTACTAAATCTGGTTAGGTTTCAAAAAGTTTGAAGATCACCTGATCTTTCGATATAGCTAAGGATGGCGTCTTACCAAGTTGTGAGGTAGGGTACAACTGCTTTAAATATTGAAGGCTAACAAAACAAATTTTATGAGGTGGCACCATGATTTTCCAAAAGAGAGTTATTATCATTGGCTACTAAAATTAAATGAGTTTAAGCTTGCTTAAGAAGAAAGGTGGTGGTATTTTCGAGTTTATTCTCCTCTGTAGAAAATGATCAATCTGCTCCCTTCATAATGGTACTTTTTGTAATTAGAGAATAATGGAATGAGGAACATGCACCCTTAGTGCAACTAAATTTAAATTGGCCCAAGTCGAACAAACTCGATATTATATCTGACTTGCGCCATGTAGCATGAAAAGAAAATATTAGCTACATAGAATATCCTAGAGACATTTTTGCCATGGAGGAGGAAGGAGTGAATGCCAAGCTTCATCAACTAATTATGCTCCTATATATACTCTAGGAATGGTTGTTTCCTTTATTTTACTATACATGGGATCTTAATACTTTTTGGGTTGGGTAAATTGATTGATTTAAAAATCTTTTTTGATATCGATTGATTTCAAGAGCATTACTTACTTTCTTAATTGAAACAGTTTTTAATTGAAATAGTTTTTGTTCTCTTTAGTCTATATATACAAGCCTTAAAAATGCTACAATTAGGGAGATCTTTTTGGATGTAGAATTAATGAAAATTAATGGCAGAGGGCTTGGAAACAATCTAGGAAGCAAAGTTTGAATTAGATAGAAAAATCTTTTCTTCAAATATTTATAGTACTCCTTTGTACTGTGTAACAACTAACAAATCAATGATATTCAAAAACATATGAAGAACTTCTTATGGTCTAATGAAAAAGGTAAAAGGAAGTAAAATTATGTAAAATGGTATTGGCATGTGATGAATAAAACGTGGGGTGGTTTGGGACTCAAACCTAAGAATGCGTGGCATAGTTTTGGATGTCAAATGTGTGTTTTAAAGCAATTGATGTGTAGGTATCATGAAAACATTGAAAAGTCTCGATTCAAGTTTATATTAATTAGTAAGTTTCCAAAATAGCAAAGGTTTGGAAGGGTCTCCTCTATAGTGACATTTTTGGTTGTTTCATTCCATATTCATGTTGATGTGTAGGCATCATGAAAAGTCTTAGTTCAAGTTAATATCAATTCTCAAAATAGCCAAAGGCCAAGAAGGGTCTCCCTTTAGTGACATTTTGGTTGGTTCATTCCCTATTCATCTTGAGGGTTCCAATGTTTTCAAGAGTATTTGGAAGGATTGGGATGTTATTAGATGCATGAAACAAATTTATTGTAGAGAGATCCAGTTGGTAGAACCTCAAATATATATAGACAAGCCTTTAGCCTCGTTATAAGGTTAATGTGCTAAGAAATGACACAACAAAGGTATTAAGATCTTTGCAGATACTATTGTTGACAAGCAACTCAAGTCATGGAATGGTTGAGGGGTGGTTTTAATCTACCAAAAAACCATTAGAGAGCCTATTATGCTCTTACAGAAGCTCACTCTCCCTTAACCTTTCCAAATTCTTTAATTCTAGTTTTGATTGGTTTAAGAATATTTCTTTGCTAGATGGTGTAATAAAATGTTGAATATTAATCCTAAAATTATTTATGATTTGTTGGCTAATGATGATTCTCTCTTTTTGCATTTAAATATCTGTTGGTGTATTGATCTATCTAACAAAAATTTGCAAATCATATTATGCAGATTATAGAATTACTTTCTTGAACCCAAGAAAGCTTGCTTCAGATGGTTATTGTTGCTCCAAAAGATGCCTTCCAATTTTCTATATAATGATGCCCACTTATCCAAAAATTCTAGATTCCTAATTGCATTAAGAATATATTGTTTGATCGATTTATTACCAAAGAAATTGGGGACTTTTTTTGCAATGATCTTACTAGTTGCAGTAACTATATCAACATGTCTGAAATTTTAAATGGCTATATAGATGGTCTTTTTGAAGAGATGGATAATTTTTGGATGCTATATATATTGAGATTCTATGATAATTGGCAAATACAGGAATGCGGAGAGGGAATGGTACTTATTGGGTTTTCTTAAAACAATCAAATGTTGCATTGCAGGTCACGGTGACTATGTAGACTTTAAAAAGGAAATTTGTAAACCACTAGAAAGACTAAACATGGGCCAATAACAAAAAGTAAAATCAGTCTTTATTGCAAGGGTTTTTGGAGTTTGTGAAAAGGTATAATGAGAGGTGTTGGCCTGGTTTTTTTTTATTTTTTTAAATTTTGCAAAATTATAGTGAAAAATTCAGCTATCCATTGAAAATTAGGGACTGTTTTTCTTCAATTTGTTATGTCCTAGAGAAAATCCCTAAATTTTGTTGCCCTAATGTTTTTTTGTGCTCTAGGCTCCTAAAAATGGATTTACATTTGTTCGTATTTTCATAATATGTCCGGGAAGTTTTCATAAAGCCCTAAATCCCTTTGAAAAAACCTTTTGTTATATGGTTTTCATGAATTTATTTATTATTTTTCCAAAAATCCTTTTACCCTAGTACACATTTCCTTCTTAACCCTAGGTTTACTTTGAATTAGTTTGCGTAGTGTTATTTATAAACCGCTAACCCTTGGAGAGTTTATTTCATTGATCGTTCATCACGCCAAGATCAATGATCAACATATCCCCACATTCTCAAGATGTGTGAAGTTAAAACAAAGAAGGGAAGCAAGGTGATGACACCTGTCCTAGCAGGTCCTCCCCTTTCCTTTGGTTTTTAAGCAATGAATCATGCAAGTTTCTGATCGTTGATCAAATGATGATCAACAATTGTTGCTTCCCTGAATTTTTAAGATGTCTGAAGTTTAACTAATGTAGGGAAGTGACATGCTGCCACATGGATAAAGTGGGACCAGATTTAGTTGGTGGGCCACAAAAGGAACTGTCAGATCAAGTGATAAACTAGTGATCTATGGTTGGTTAAAAAGTGCTGACTAGGATAGAGGAAGGTCAGTTTTTTTAGGACCAATAACTAAATGAAGATTGATGCCTATTTCATCCTAGCATTCTAAAAATGTATGAAGTTTAACGAAAGTGGGGAAGCACAATTGTGACACGTGGATATGGTGGGGTCAGTTGCATCATGAGTTGCTAGATGATGCTAAGTTGGATAATGTGCCAAATGCTTCATCCCAATTCGCCAAGGATGTAGTGTATAAACTGAGGTGAATGTTGAGTTGGATTAGTGGGCCCAAAGTTTTAAAGTAAATGTAGTAATAACTAAGATCGCTCAGGATCGTCAATCAAATGATGATCGATGGTTGACATTTCACCGAATTTTCAAGATGATCGAACTTTAACCAAATTGGGGAAGCAATGCATTAACACGTGTCCATCTTTTAAAATAGGTAATGCAACTTTTAAGGTTTTAAATCTTGATTGTCCGATTTGGCATAAATCAATGGCTGGGTTTCAAATTTTGTGCAACGATTTGAAATATGATAGTTAAAACATTAATTCTAATCAATGTGATTTCATGTGAAGAAAATTGCCATAAAATTTATGATTCCTCTCATTATTAAATACCAAGTAATAGAGTTTTTAGAGTGCAAAAATATTCAGAGTTTCAAAATTGTGTTTCTTCAAGCCATAAATTATTGCAGATGAAATTCTCAGTGGAGCAATCTAGTTTGTTTGGGTGAGTATTAAACATCTCTAGTTAGTCAAGAATTTTCCATTGTAATTGAGATAATATAGATAAAATTCCTCCATAAAGGGATTTTTTAGGAAAGGAAAATTACCAGTTGAGAGCTCTGGATGATGATTTTTTTGAACAATTACCACAATCTACTAATGAGTCTGCTAAAGGAAAAAACTAGTGCCTAAAAACCCTAGATTACTGGTCAATAAGGGTTTCTATGACAATGCCAATTATTTAAGGGATACCCAAACATCTATTGGAGGTTTAGAGCATTTCTGCAAATGTTTTTTAGAGAGAAAACTTGATACTCCTCTAAACAATGTATGGGAGTTTGACATTGGTAAGCTAGTTGTCTCAGGTGTTTTATCCAATGATGATTTAATGGCCATGATAGAAAAGAGATATACGTGAGAATACTGATATGGAGGATTTGCAAGAAAGATGTGATGTAAATAAGGTGTACCTAAGGAGAGGGCTATTGCAGGAACACTTTGTTAAAATAGGTCAATTGTCATTGGTGAATGCCAATAGCTTAGAGCCATTGTTAAGGAAATATTTCAATCTTAGGGCTCAAGCACTCTATTTTTCTCTCTACAAAATATTTGGAATGGATGAACAAAATCACATCCAATGATCCATTTTTTTTTTATCATTGCTTACACATTCCAATATGACATGAGTTCAATTTTTTATTTTGCTACATATTTAGCAAAAGAAATGCATGATGGATTAATAGGCATAAACAAGGTTAAAGTGGTAAAACCATTCTATCGATACTCAATGTTGATGTACATGTATTTGTACAAGGGTGTTACCTTTTTCTCCAAAGAGATGAAGTTGGAGCTAGAGAAGCATGGAGAGAGATTATCAAACCAGCTATGGAGCACTCATATGGTCTAGGAGGTCACTGATGCTAGGTTTGTCAGATTTGATAGGTATTTTGCTTTCAAGCTAAGAATTCTATTGACTAGAGATAACCCTAGAATACCTCAGTCCTTGCTAGAATTTATTAGACCAAAGAATCACACCAAAGGATTGAAGGTGAGACATAATTTGGGAGACATTATCCCATATTTAGTTTCTATTGGGTTCAGAGTGTATGGTTTCCTAGGAAAACCACATGTGTTGCCATATCAAATAACTTTGAAGGTGGGGATTGTAGAATTCTTATCGAAAGTAGGAGGGTTAGAAGAAAATGAATTGTTAGGTAGATCTAGAGGCACTTTCTTCCCTTAGATTATTGTTGTCCAAAATTTTGTTTTTGTCAAGAAGGGTTGGAGGCAATTAGAATTCTTTTTAGACAAATACCAGATGGCCCAGTCCCGTTCTCGTTTTATGGATCTTGAAGGATTCTATGATTTTTTTAAGGAGAGAACAAGAGCTAAATCACACAAACATATTTTTTATTTTACTAAAGATATAATTAGAAATCATTTTTCACTACAAGAGCAAGAGGTTAAAACAAAAAAATGAAAAGTGTACAATAGGGTGCTTGAATTTGTTAATGCCTTTGAGCCAAAGTATAATCCCCTTACTAATAAGAAATATTGGGATGCCGAAATAGATATGATTATGAAAAATTTTATTGGGTTTATGCAAACCTTAAATGAAAAGAAAATAATTTTGACTCAAACTTATCTAGACAAGGCCATAGGGGTAGAAAATAGGTTTGCTAGCAAAGCAACCATAAACCCAGACTGGTACACATTGTAGAAGAGAGTTGGTTATGTTGTGGCAAGAAATACTCAACTTATGCCTCATTCTAAGATACAACTATAAGAGAATCCACCTACTACACATGCTGCAAAGAAGCAGAAGTTAGAACAGGGTTCCTCTCCCAAGATTGAAAAGTATTCTCCTTCACATACCCCAACCTGAATAGATGATGAAGACTCCTTAAGGGAGCAATTGAAATAGATGGGAGATGAAAAGAATATGGTTATAACCAAAATAGAGATAGATGGGGTATTTGAAGAGCCTCCCATGCAATCATTAGCTCTTACTCTAGGAGATTTTCAAGGTAGAGAAATTGACCTGTGGTGGAATAGGCATCTAAGAAGTTTTTGGATGATGATAGTTGTGTAATATCTAGAGCATTTACTCAATTTTTATTGAGGAGCAATATTAGCAATTTTGAGACAAGGTGCAAGAAAATTAAAATAGAGCAACCTGTTAGGAAAGACTCTTAAATTGAAGAAGAGGTCAAGACTACCCTCGTAGAAGAATTTGACCAAATAACCCTGGAGGGGAGGGGGAATTACTAAAAGACTTAGGGATCATGATACTTCTTGAATGGGACATTGCTAATGCAATGATCTTTGATGCAGTTAGAAAGGCAAAAGACACCCAGTTCAAAACTGAGGAGAAAATTTTGCAAGCCCATAAAGCGTTGACATATAGTGATGGTCATCAAGCCTTTGTCATATGGTCTATTCAAAAGAGAGACAAAGCCAGAATTCAAGATGTCTCAGATTCTCAACACATAGGCAGTCTCATGGTTTACAGGGTAGAAGAGGTAGATAGTGATAAACTGGCCCAAATGACCAAAGAAATGGTTGATTTTGGACTTGTGGTTGCTGCCAAGGACAAAATAAATTGTTGGAATTGAATGATAGATTTGAGAAGGCTTTGGATGCATACAAAGAAAGAGGGAGGAAGATAAACCAACTCAAAGGTACAATTTCTCAAATGGAGAAACAATTTGGGAAAAGAAATGTAGGCATACAATCTGGCCAACTCAGGATTGCTTATCCTCCTCCTCTAGTACCACCTTTCAATACCATCCCAATTGTAGAAACTCCCACTACCCCTCAAAAGCCACAAATGTACACAATTGGGGAGCTTGAAGATGAAAAGGCAAAACCATGGTCATTGCATGTAGAATTTGGCATTAAGCATGAAGATACAATCAGAGATACAATTTTGTATCTAGTGGACAGAGTAGGTTTTTTATTTAGAATTTGTCAAAATCAATAAAGATATGGAATGAGTTAATAAATAATGAAGTGAGCTTAAGGCCAATTTTGGATAAATGGATTAGCATGGATGATCTCATCACAACCCTTTATTTTCATGTGATTGATTTTTCTAATAAACGAGTTGATATAACTTTTGACCAGGCTACTGCTCTCTTGGAATTTGATCACAAGAGAAATTTGTTATAGAGGAAAATGAATAATTGTTTCTTGAAATACCTTGGTAAAAATTTTGATCTCTTTCCACATGTACTTAATGGTATGGGTCAGATAAGAGAAAAGGAGGAATGGGCTAAAGAATTGAACAAATTGATAAGCATCAGGCTTAATACAATTGTTAATGATAAAAAGTATATTTGGTTTGCTAGAACTATAGTAGAGGTGGTACAAGAAAAAATATTTTTTATTCTTTTAAACATGATTTTGAAGAAATAAGGAGAATTGGAAAAAATATCTTGAGAAAGGAACATAAAATATTGAATTTCAATTGGCTTGATGATACACTTTTTCACAAGTGGGTAACTGATTATGCTATAGCAACATAGTTATTGCAAGAGGCAGTTGAAGGAGAACACATGGACAAATCTGTTACTACTAAAAATGGGCAATTACTTGATGTATCAGTGCAGACAGAGGGAATAGATGAAGAACAACCAATTGCAACTATGGACATGGCAGTTCAAACTAATGATATGGTAGGGGATCAACCAATTGTGATAAATATCTAGATCACTAAACCTGATACAGCAAGAGTAAGCCAAGTGGTCCCACAGTTGGAAGAGCAATAGATGCAACAGAGTAAATCACCAAATGCAGTGGGTCAACAAGCACTTGTTACAACAGAATTGGTTCCACCACAAGGAGATTAATGGTAAAGATATTCTATTGCAAAGATACAAGCAAGTGCCAAAGTTTTGTCTTTTTGTGATAGCGACAACTTTCGTCCTTTTCTAAATCTTTTTATTTTAAGGCCAACTATCTTTTTCCCTCTATGCCCATAGCTTGTTGCATCTCACACTATATAAGTGTGTTCCCAAGGCTAGAGGATGGTCTGAGGTAGGTATAACTTTTAGTGTTTGTGCTATTCTATGCAGTCAATCCAATTTTCTTTGGGTCAATTGTATGATGTATTCAGTTTTTGCAAGTTTAAGAATACAAATGGATCTTGAATGACAGTTCTATCATATCTTGAATTATTCTTGAGTTTACATCAGTAATGTATTTGTTTCAAAGAATATTAATACGTTTTGAATATCTGTGTCTCTAAATTTTGTAGTTATTTTCACATGCTTTTTATTTTGGGATTGAGTGAGAAAAGTTCATGCAATTTAATGTAAATTTGATTGGTTGTATGTCAATTCATTGTTGCTTTTAATTCAAGGAATTAAGTAATTGCTTCCATAAATTGATGGGGTTTCTAAGCATTCGAGAGAGATATCTAACATATATATATCTTGAGAGAAGCATCCCAATTATATGTTTATCTTGACTCTTTATACTTTATGTGAACATGAGTGATGTAAATGGTTAATCAAGTATTAAATGCATTTTTTTCTTTGGCTATGATATTATATGTAGTTGCACTTGATAGTGTGTTTAGTGTGCAAGATTTATATCCTTGGCAGTGACATATGGAGTTAGTGATTCAACTATCCATATTCTACTAATGTCATCCCTGTATGGTCAATGCATCCTTAATTAGCTATTTAAATTGAACCTTTCAGACTAATGAGCATGTCTATGCATTTAGAGGTTCTTATTGTCACAAAAGTTGTCAAGGAAATTTTGTGATTTTGGGTGTTCAAGCTTTAATTTTTCTTAAATTTAATTTATGTTAGTTTTTCCATAGATGAATTCCTATTTCTAGGAATAGCATATTTTCTTTTGGGCCAATTCAAAGTCTAGCTAGTCTAGTTGGCTAATTTTCCTAATCAAATTCAGTCGAAAAGTGAATAAGTATAGAAAGAGGAATTTAATTCCTCACTTTTCAATTTTATAATTTAGAAATTGGAGAGCTTTTTATAAAATCCTTTTCTGAAGGATTGGTGTTTTTTTCATTGTGAGAGCTATGCACATGGGATCTTCACAAAAATGGATTCATTCAATCTAGCTCAGGGAGACTTTTCTTTACCATCATTTTTGGTAGTATCTGTAGGTTGTTTATTTTACCTAGTTGTTTTTCATTGTAGTCCTTTTGGTTATTAGGGAGGGCTTTCCCATTTTCTTGTTTCTACTTCATTTCAACTTCTATTTCTAGTAGGAGTTTTCTAGGAGGCTAAGAACTAGTGTTCCTCTCCATTTCTATTTGTTGGTTCTACCCGATTGGTTAGGTATGAATATTTTCACTATTTTTGGGATGAGGGTTTGGGGTTTCACACTATTATGGTGGCCATATTTTCATATGGTGTCCAAACCCAAATTTTACTTTATTTTTGAGTCTTTTGTACCCAAAGACCAAATTACTTTTAGTTTCAAAGTTTTCTAGTTTTTGGGTTTTTACCTCATTTTGTGTGCCACCTTATTTTCTCAGGTTTTCTTGGCATGATGTTGGTCATGGACCTAGATCATTTGTTTGGATGCAATTGAGACCATTGTTGCACTTTTTTTGTTTCATTGGGATGCAAGATGCATCCATCCTCCCAAGTTATTTCAGTTGAGTGATATTTTGCTAGTGTTCTCATCCAATCCTTGTGTTATGATCTTTGTGATGGTGGTGCACCTCACACAAGTATGTGTATGTACATTTGTCAAGTGACTTGCAAGGGTTGATCTTTCATGGTAGTTCTAGGAGTTATGATCATTCAGATTAGGTTGGGAATAAGTATGCCTATGAGCACTCATCGTTTGATGAGCATGGATAGGGTAGGGTAGCATATGGAGGGGACTTCTATCTTGTAGCCTAACAATCATGGCACTATAGGTTGCTAGAGGAAGCTTTAATCAAGTGATATCTAAATAAAACATTGAGTGTTAATTAAACTTAAGATAATAAAAATATGTGGTGTGGTAAAGTCTTCTATCCACAAGTTGAATCTACATAGTCTAAGCTTGGGCTTTTGGATGCCAAGTGATTATCCATGATGTTAGCCCCTACATTGTAGCCCACTAAGTGTCGGACCAAGACCTATAGTTTATGCATTGTATTTTTTCTTGCTTTCAATCATCATACTTTCTAATGTGAGTGTTAGCCATCAATGTTTTCTTTGAGTGTGTTTCTAGTTGGATCATTGTCTCCATCAACATGGTAGGAGTGGACCTATGGATTCCACATGGTTGGTAGGAGTAGCTACCTTCACCACTGCTAGGGACCGTTGTATAGAGATGGTTTACTATCCTAGTGTGACCATCATTGGATGTTTTCACTTGGTATTTTGGTTTTAGAGTATTCTTTCTTGTGATTTATGCTTTCATTGTAATCCTTTTATATCATGTTTAGATGATGCTAGTTTTAATACATTTCCTTATTATGATATTTAGCATATGTTAGATGATGAGTTTAGTTTGAAATATTATCTTATGCTTTACTTCTAGCATGTTAGATTTCCTTATTCTTATTTTGTAGCATATTTTAGTATTGATGTCCTCATAAGGTACCTCCAACAATCTTGTTAGTAGTTTTGGATGTTACGTGCGGGGGATGCTTAAGACCCATGATAGTCTTATGATGCTATTACAGTTAGAAAGAACCACATATTTAGTTTGATTGTTTAGTTATTATGATGTTATTTCAATTATTCTGAAGTTATTTCAATACATTGTGAATTTTCTTTTAGTTCTTTCCCTTCTCTACTACAATAAGTGATTAGTTATAGTTCTCACCTTGTAGCTTTTGTTTTGAGTCTTTGCCTCAACTGTGGATCTGATACTCCTCGATGTGGAGGTTTGATTTCCTATTTTATCCCTTGTTTTGGTCCTTAGAGTAATTCTTGCTTTCACTGGGTGACCAAGCATCAAAATTGGGTGATACATTAAAGTATCACATGCTCAAAGGAGAAGAATCATGTGATACTAGAAAATATTGCATGCCCATGCAAACTCTATCATGCAACACTTTGTTGTATCACACATCTCTTGGAAAAAGGTGATACAATACTTATAAAGTATCATATGCCTTCTTGAGAAGTGTTTCCCAAACCTTGATTGTATTGCATGCCTTCATTAAAAAGGTTGTACAATACTAGAAAGTGTCATACTGTGTTGATTTAAAGTGTCCTCTGGGTTTTGGAAAAACCTAATGGGGCGCGCAGTAGGCACTTTTTGGTTTGACAAAAAAATTTTATGAGGTTTTTTAGATACCCTTTATGGTGGTCTCAAATACCTTGGAATTGTATTTCTAATTTGATATGTTTTCAGATTTGGAATTGTTTGCATCCTTCTATGGTTAGTCATTTTGGTCAGTAGTGGTGTTTGGAGATTTGTTAGCATTTAGATGTTTGTTTAGTCTTCTATTGTGATATTTTTGATTCTTGTAGGCTGTATGTTGTCTACATCCATACTTGTAAACAAAAAATTATCTTGACTTATATTTATCCTTGTTACCAAGGATCTCTGGGTGGGGCATTACACTCCACTCTAGCTAGATATCACTTGAATTTTTAAAAAAATTATGATTTTTCCTTCAAGTACATAACTATCATCATTCTAAAATAATAATAAACAAATAAAATAAAGAACTTAACTCCATAATATATTTTTGTGCCAATAGGTCCATAAAGGTTTGTATGGACCAGCTCCTGCACTTCTTTAGAATTATAGTTCTTTGTTTTAAAACTTGTCTTTCCCATCCTACCAATTTGACAATTCTTACACATACCCATGTTGGGTTTCTTGAGGCTTGGAAAGCCTCTCACACTTTTTCTTTTTCATAAGTTAACCAAGTTATTAAAGTTTACATGATACAACCTTTTATGCCATAACCAACTTTCTTCTACTTGAGCTATGAAATACGAACTTTCAGTTAGATCTAGGTAGAATAGAGTACCTTTTATTTGATTGCCAGTCCTAACCAAATTTCCTTTCTCCTATAGTAGATTGGCTTTTCCATTCATGAATTCTACCTTGAATCCAATTTTATTCAATTAAGCCACACCAAGTATATTATGTTTTAGTCCTTCAACCCAATAAGCATTGTCACATCTGAGATCATTGGTTAATGCAATACAACATGCTACTTTCACATACCATGGTTCATCATTGCCAAATCTAATACTTCCAACATCATAATGTACCAAGTTCCTAAATTTAGATTTATCACCAGTCATGTGGTGAGAACAAACACTATCAATATTCTATGTATCATTCTTACTAATATGTGAGATAAGGGTCATTTTATCATTCTTATCATCTAATTCATCCTTAACAACAATGTAGACCAATTCATACTCATCACTACTATTAGGATCTTTAACAACATAAAATGACCTCTTACCTTTGTCCTTGTAGTCTTTGTAGCTTTTAAATTCCTTCTTGGATTTGTACTTGTCATGCTTCTTTTCTTCTTTTCCTTCTCTATTTGGACACCTTGCAGAATTGTGACTAACTTATTCACAAGAAAAGAAGATCAAAGGAATTTTTCCTTTGTCCTTCCCTTTTCCCTTGGGAAATCTTGTTGCATGTAATGATTAATGAATTCAAGATGATCATCAAAAACATCTTCATCTTCACTATCTAACTATCTTTTAGATTTTTCATCTTCTTCCTGACTAATAGCTTGGCTTGAAATGTAGACTCAAGGTTGCCAGAGTTAGGAACATAGTTATCATAGTTATCTAACTCAAAAGTTGTCAACCTTCCCACTAGTGCATCCAAAGTTATATTATTCTTGGGATTGCATCTCATCTCTTGAATTTCTGAAACTCTAATTGCATATATAGGAAGAAGTGTTTTGAGTACCTTCCTTACCACTATCTCATCATCTATCTTTCCTCCTAAGTGTTCTAATTGCGCACACACTAGCTTTGATTCTTTCACTATATTTTGGAATGTTCTCATCCTCTCTCATCTTTGTTTGATTAAATTAACCTCTAAGACATTTTTCCTTAGCTCTTTTCACATTTTCATCTCCTCTATAGATGGATTTTAGTTTGATCCACATCTCATAAGAAATACCAAAATCTTTAACTTCATTAAATTCAGCATAGTTGAGAGTCAAGGAAATGTCAATCATCATAATATTATGATTCTTCATTTTTTGTAATTTCATCAACAATCATAGTTCTAGTAGGTGTCACATACTTGGTGTCTAGGTACTTTAGGCCTAAATCTCCAATGGTTTCCAAATGTAGTCTCATGAGTTCCTACCCTACCTTGAAGTTATCTTTGTTTAGCTTAGGGATCTCCCTTCTATAAGACATCTTGATCTTTAGCTTAGGTCCTTGAAGCCTTCTCTACAAGAACCAAAAGCTTTGATACCAATTTTCAAAAATAAAAAGGAGTAACTAAGAGGGGAGGCATGAATCAGTTACCAAAAAAAAAATCCAAGATCCCTTAAGATGTTAGTACAATTCAAAATCAAACTTTGATGAAATTGAAATATTGTTGTAACTCGATTATCACTGAATCACTCAGTTAAGACTTGATTAATATTCAATAAATGCACTATTACTTAGTTAACATTGAAAATTCAATTTTATAATATTAAATAGATTAATCTTAATTAAACTAGTTACATAAACATAAAGCAATACTATGAATACATATGATACAAAGATCTAATGTGGAAACCCAATTTCGGAAAACTACCAATTGTAGCTAGTTACTATTTTTCACTCTTCTAAAGTGATCCCTATTAGGAGTTAACCTTGTTAAAAGTTACAAAACAAACTTTTAGGTGTGACCCTATTAAATGATTTAGATCACCCTATTATGAGTGGGCTTGTTAGAGGTCTTTAGACACTTCAATCTCTAGAAATGCCACCTTGTTAGAGGATTTAGAAAATAGTTTTTCAGCTAACATTGTTAAGAGATTTGATACACTAATACAATGATTAGAGAATAACAATGATACAACCTGATTGCTGATGCAACTATATTTTTTGATTTTAGATCTCTATTCTGGCTCAAATACTTACTCCTCAATTGCATAGAACTTTTTAGCTTGGTCAATTAAGGATACTCTAATATCCTTCCAATTCACTTCCTTGATTTATCTTCTCAATCTCATGCTTCTCTAATTCAATCCCACAACTTGTCCTTATACTTATATTATTTTACCTTGTCATCTCAGCTTGAGTACACTTTAAAATATCCAATATTCATCCCTTAAGTTGACTAGACTTAAAAATAAATTCATCATTTACTAAATATGCTAACTCAAGAAAATCTTTTGTTAGCTAACCCAGCTTGGTCCATACTAACTCATAAAAGACTTTCTTCAAACTTGCTTTGGTAACTGAATGAACTCAATTAAGACTACATCCTGAACTAAATTACCTTTGGTAACCAAGTGAGCTTAGTTAATAATAGTTCCATGTCAACTTGTCTTTGGTGCTAGAGTGAACTCAATAGACACTGTCTTCCTACAAACTTCCTTTGGTGTTGGAGTGAACTCGACAAATATTGACTCTGAACTTGATTATCTTTAGAATGCTCTATAGACACTATAAATTGTCTTCGTCACTTGAGTGAGCTCTATAGACATTGGCTGGAAAAGACTTGACATTTTGTGTAACATCAAAGACATGATATTTTGTGTAACATCAAAGACAATATACCATTGAACAACTATTTTCAATAATTATATCCTCAAATGAAAATATTGCTTTAAAAAAGTTTAGACATGATATTTCAACAAAAGTTTTAAAGTCATGAAATTTAGTATATTAATATAACTCTATTTTCATTCATCCAATAACATCATTATATATCAATAAATAATTTTTAAGTTTTAGCTTTTGTATATTTTACTAAATGTGTGCATTGTGTGACTTAAATACTAGTTAACATAGTAAATCTGAGAAATAATTTAATACATTATGCAAGAATTTGATAATTTAATATTTGTTATGTGAAATGTTTAAGGAATTGATTTGGATTTTCAAAAGAAAGATCGATCAATGACCACAACTTTATTTTAGGCCTAATTTTAGAAGTTATAACTTAAAGTCTGTTTATTCTCAAAATCAGGACATGTGTCCCAGATTGACTCAAGAGTCAATATGATAGATGTAGTCTTTCTTATTTTTGGTCATTGATTAAAAGAAAGATAAAAAATTTGAGATGAATTTTGGGTTGATTTGTAGTTTTTCTTCCCTTTTGCCTAGATTCATCTATAATCATGATGCATATATGCTCATTTCTCAATTGTCACTTAAACAATAAACTTTGCAAATTAAATGTTAACAGTGTCATAACTTATCATGAAAATAATTGAATCTTGATCTGGCTCTATTTTGGGCACAATAAATTAATAATTAATTTTACAATTTATAAAATAAAGTTTAATTCTTCCCCAAATAAAACATGTTTCATCAAATCATAAATTCAGTGACAAGTGATGGCGTTGACAATTATACTCTTAGTCTTTGTTAATCCCAATCATTGACTGAAAGAAAGATCAATGACTCAATATGATTTTTGGGTTGATTTGGGGAATGTTATTGATGTTTCCTAGAGTCATCCCAAATTATGATACATGTCATAGTTTTAAATAAATCCAGGCAACAACGATAGCATTCCCCAACTCAACCCAAAAATCATATTGGTTCGTTGATTTTTAAGTTCACTTTTTATTATTTAATTTATTTAAGAATTATAGTTTTACCAATGTATTATGTAATTATTAATTAATTATTACGTACATTATTGTTACTATTAGTAATATTAGTAACTTGGTAGTTTTAACTTACATGTACATTATATAGAGTACAATACTTTAAATCATCATTAATTTTTAATTACTTACATTTTAAGTTGTTAACTTTTGCTTTTGATTATTTTAGACTATGAAATTTTTGAGAGTCCAAGACTATAGGGTTTTCAAAATTTTAAAGTCTATGATTAAATTCTAATTTATGTTCTGAATACTAAAACTTAAGGATCACAAGTGAGTACCCATTGCCTGAGTCTCTGCTAGCACTTGTCCAATGCAACTCAAATTAAAATTCTAATAATCAAATCTTGATTCTGAGTATATAATTTTTTTATTATTTTGTAGTGCACTTGCAATAGTTGAAGTCTTAGGTCTACAATTTGTAAACCAAGGCTTGAATTTTGTGTAATACTAGTAGCACGCATGGCCAAAACGAAGTCAAAAACCTCCAATATGAGAGCAAGCCAAAAGAAAGACATAATAGAACTCAGGACCACTGTGTTACAAACCCTAGGTTTCATCAATGAATATCATGATAATTTTTATGATGTTATCCATGAAGATCTGGGAACCATGAGAATTAGACATTCATTTTTTAATAAGTGGAAAGATCCACATAAAGTGAGAGAATATTTCAAATTCAAAAAAATTATTGATGCATATACAAATAAAATAGTTGTGTTGTTAGTGGATTAGCAAACCTAGTGGTACCCAAAATATTCCCTTGCCCAAAAATTGTAATGTTGTGCACTCAAAATTATGATGAAAATAGAAAGAAAATTATAAACCAAAAGACTGGAGGAAATTTTATCCATAACTGAGAGTGAATTTTACACTCTATTATACCTAGTGTTTGAAGTAGATATCTTTAACAAGTGCATTGAGTCAGATAAATTGCAACATGCTTATGACAAGCTGGGAAGAGTTTTTCAAGATTCATATATTAAGGGTTTAATAAGATCAAAGTCATCTATTGATAATACTAGTGTTACTATTTCATTATATAGAGATCATAAACCTCCTTATAAATATGATATTTTTGTGACATGGGTTTTTAATACTATTTCATTGTTAGCATTTTTTCTAGGATTGGACAGTAACAAGGAAGTGGGATCCAATGTTTTGAAATGATTTATAATATCCATGATCAAGGTAACTCAGTTATAATTTTGTTTATCACATTGTTGAATCTATGCAAGGATAATTACTATTGAGTTAAAAAGGCACATGCAAGACATTTAGGTTCATAATTTGTAATACCTTATTTTAGCAAAGCATAACCAAATATTTAGGACTGAGAACAAAAAGACTAATATTGAGATTTATAAGTTTGATGAGAAAACACAAATGAAATCAAAGACTCCAAGTCCAGTATATGAATTGATACATAAGATGAGGATGAATGGTAGAAATAATAACTACAACCAATTTGTAGACATCTTTTACACACCAATCTACCATAAAATTATTTAGGGGGTAAATTTCAACAATGGGAAATAGTGCAAACTAGGCTAGGAAAGTTAAACACATTTACCTTGAGACATTCAGTACAAGAAAAAGAAGGGCTTCCAAGAATAACTCTCGATAAGCCCTAAACTTTATTAGCAAGATTGAAAATAGGATAAGGGATGCTAATACAAAATATATAAACTTGTCAAGGAAGTATTCTAGCAAGTTCTCGTTCATGAAATGTAAACAATAGATATGAAAAATATGAATTTGGAATGCACACAAATAATCCAATAAACATTCGAAAGTAAATCTATGCTACAAAGAAAAATAAGGGATGAGGTGCTTCTTTGGAAATGCATAATGGAAATATGATTTGGCCCTAGAAATTTTAGATCTTAACTATTTTTGAACTTCTAACTATGGATATTGGAATAAAATGTTGAAAGCAATAGAACCCAAAAATCTCCCCAAAATCTGAGACTAAAGGACTAGGTGGACTTGGAAAGATGTCCTACAACCAAGTTGACATAGTTTGCAACTCTAAAAGTGATGGCTCCAAAAATCTTGTGAACTATAGGTTCTATATTTATAATTCTTTTTTCTACCACCTACAAATCTATAATAATTTTTTGTGTTTGGGTGGCTATGAAAGGGTTTTCCTTAGTCAACCCCCTACTTTGGTGATTTCCACCTCTACAAATAGTTGTTAGAAAAAATATTGTGTGTGTATGTGTATGTATGTATATGTGTAATCTTATACTTGTAGATCTAGAATA
This sequence comes from Cupressus sempervirens, assembly GCA_028749045.1. NCBI lineage: Eukaryota > Viridiplantae > Streptophyta > Pinopsida > Cupressales > Cupressaceae > Cupressus > Cupressus sempervirens. The sequence goes on along the minus strand of CM053784.1, from coordinate 404,820,165 downwards.
TAAATATGCTAAGAATCTACTATGTGAGTGATACCTTAGCATGAAAGTACGTATGTATGTAAATTCATGTATGAATGTACTAAGAATCATATCTAAAGAATGATGTAGAAATCATAGCAAGCCCCCAAGGCTAAAGTAATCCAACCATCTTTGAGATCCCTTTTCAACTCCATGTTTTGATATGTCCACCTTTGAGTAATTGATAAAGAATGATGACCTCACTTGCAATGAAGAATGAGAATCCAATCCCTTACTTTCACCTAGAAATTTTGCAAATTAGATTGGGGTGTCCACATGTGCTTGCTCCTTTATCTCATGTAATCATCCATGTAAAAAATGAGGGTAGAATTCCTTTTTATAGGATATTTAATGAAAGTTACTCCATAAGGGTAAACTACACAAGTAGGGTTCTAATAGGAGGGTTAAATAACTACATTCTCTCAATCACCAGAAGCACTAGGAGGTTGACCTAGTCTAGAATAGGTCAAACTATTCTGAACCATGTCAACTTGGGTTGACATGGTCCAAAAGGTTGACCTTGAAGGTCTCCCTATCTAGATTTTATACTAGCAGATTGTAGGGATGAAATGTGTGTCCTAGACTATCATCTAGAGATCTAATCTAGGGATTTTAGGTGAAGTGTATGCTATATATGAAAACATTAAATGGAAACACACTAAAAAGGAGATAAAAGGTCTTAAATCCAAGTGCATGAAATTTAAGATGGTACATTTGTCCCCCACTTTAGCGAGATATGACACTATGTGCATATGCAAGATAAAGTAAGAAAACATAATCATAACTTGTAAAAAGGCTATAACAAAGTCCACATGCATAAATTCGAAAAGAAACCATTAGTAACCACAACCTTAAAAACCATGGGTTAGTGATAATCCAAATCACCTAGGACTTACTATAAAAAGATAGTGAATCTCACAGATAGTCATGCCCCTCCTTGTTTCGGCTTTCTTATTAGAAAAGGTGAAATAAGGGATCATGCTACATATAGTGAACTATGAATAGGAAATGATAAAAATAATCCCTCAAAATACTATCACATTAGCTCTAAATACTTCTAAAAGGTCCTAATAATGTAGGTGATTGAATCATGATTCCAACGCTTGTAACATAGAAAAAAATAGAGTTACACAAATGAAGATATCATAGAAAGAGTTAATACATGTAAATTAGGGTTTTTTAAAGCATATTAAAAATGTAACCCAATTTTTGTTTTATATAAATTTTAGTTACCTTTTGAATACCTCATTTGTTACCTTGTGCTTGAAGGAGAGAAGAAGAAGGAAGAGAGATATCAAAGAAAAAGCCACTATAGACCACACAAATGGAGGTGCTCTAATAGGATGTAGTGGATGGTGTTGTGATGTAGGAGGTAAGCATCAAACCCATATTTTTGTTATCTTATGCATTTCTACATTTTGTAGTTGTAGAATCTAGATATTTAGGTGATCTATAAGGTCCCTAGTAGGAGGTCATCCTAGTCCATTGGACTTCTAGGGTATCCCAAGGGTATTTCAATCTAACCTAGTGGTAGGTCAACCTATTCCCTAGAGGGGTTGACCTTGTACCATAGGAGGTTAACCTAATCCTGGGGAAGTCAACCTAGTCCCCCAAGAGGTTGACCTAGTCCAAAAGCACACTATTTGGTTATTGAATTGATGTGATATGCTGATAGATATCTTGTTTAATGATTCTATAAGATCCACATATCATGAGGGAGAATTATATCTCATATGTTATGATTTATAGCTTAAATCATATCTAGAATCTCAAAGTAGTAGAGATACAAATACTTAGGGATATAGGGTTGCATTGGGTAGCACAACAACCACATGTTAGATTTCACAGAGGTGTGATATAAGCTTTGATAGAGAAATGGGATAATACCACATGCTCCTTCCACTTACTAGTGGGAGATGTGATAGTCACATTAGAGGATGTCTACTAGATCTAACGCCTACTAGTTTGATGACTTCCAATGAGACTCCAAGGACAAATATTCGGTAGGTATTATGATAGAGAGATTATGATAGATTATGATAGATTTGGAGTATTTAGTAGGAATGCTATACAAAGAGAGACAAATACCAAACCAAGTATGCTTGAAGAGTATCATCCTTGGATGGGTAGAGAGAGAGAGAGAGAGAGAGAGAGAGAGAGAGAGAGAGAGAGAGTTAGTAATATATGCATGGGGATAGAGCATCGTAATGCATTTGTACTATGGGCCATGAAAGTTTGTAAGATGTCATTGATCTAGCCTAATGACATGTACACTCGTATAGGTGTGGGCCTTCAAGCATTTCACATGTACAAGACCATTAGAATTTCCAACTAAGATTCTAACAATGTCAATGAGAGTGTATTCTTATGTATTAAGTCATTCTTGGTAGTTTGGAGATATACTATACTAGAGGATTAGATTCAATTGATTATATTCCATTAATGTTATATGGATACACTACTACCTCATGATAGTATGGCCAACCTCAGAAGTGCAAATGAGGTGGACACATAGATAGAGGGTGCTAGAGGATAGGCACAAGTACATAGTGGTAACCTACTATTATGATATAGTGATGCGATAGTTCATTCTTTAGCAAGATTCACCCCCACCTATGCTCTGATATCTCTATAGATCTAGGTATAGAGATATACACTAGAAAAGAAAATGATTGACTATAAATGATGTGGTAGTGATAGATACCAAGGGCTTGAATGATGCAAAGGTGCCCCCTACACTAAAGGATGAAGGATCATCTAGAGACTACCTATAGTACTCTGGTGTGCTTGGTGTGAGAGGTATATTCCCATATGACTATCCTATGGGTGATCTAGGTCCATATCATAGAGTACCACAAGGAAATAGTTGATATGATGATGATGATGATTAGGATCATGATGATGTTGACCTGCCACAAGAGGAAGATCTAACAAAGGGTGAGGAGGATACACAAGTAGCTTGTGGGAGACCACAAGAGAAGACACCATCTCATATAAAAGCCAAACCACTATAGTCGTGCAAAATACAAGATCATACCAAGATGCCACCCCTTAGACTAGACAAGTAGAGTGTGGAGAGTTGAGCCATCCACCACTAGCTACCTATTTCTAAGACATGGATCATGGATTCTACGAAGGAGATCTAGGTATGAAAATGATATATAAATTAAATGCATAAACAATGATATCAAATATTTGACTAATAAAATATTGTAATTTGTGCAATAAGCATGGAGTGAAGATAGTTTGTGTGAGATTTCCTAATAGACATATCCATGAAAGAAAGGATTCCATACACTTCAAAAATCCAATATATGAGGAGATGATGATGATATGAGATTATTTTGAGGTGAAGAACATGTAATGTTTCAATCATTATTTTGTCACTAATGTTAAAACCTACTACTTGTTGGTAAGGTAACTACTTAGATGGTTTGAGTACTATCATTTTTTTGATTGTTAAGGAGGATTTGATCAAATAAGACAACAAGAACACCTAGAGGAAAGGTTGAGTTATGGTATGTAAAAGAAATATGAAGATTAGTTAAGATAGAGATGACATAGTGTATCAATTATCTACTTAATGTTGCAAAGGATGGATACATTGATTAAGTCTAGAGGAACAAGTAAAAAGAATTGAGTCTATCAATCTTGAACAAGTGGACATGAGGTGTTGAGAAAAGTTAGTGCAAGCCAAGCGTAAAATCAGTTGGAATTGAGAAAAGTGAAGTTTTAGTTTATGCCAAGTGAACTTAGCATGAGCCTAGTAAAGTTTAGTTGATGCAGAGCACTAGTAAACTTTAGTGTTTGTTGAGTTATCTAGTGAATGACAAGCAAAAGAATAGTATAGAAGCTAAGCGACAACATATTGATGTCAAGTGCCAATATTCATGATAAATCATAGCTTTGAGTAATCTAAGACAACTATTTTGTTTTCTTGAATAGTGTGAAGCATGTGGAAGATAATTATACTGAGCTAATGGCACAAAATTCAAGGTAAACCATTTTGAGGAAAATTTAAAAATGATTGTAGGAGAAATTTCTAAAGGAACCAAATAGAAAAATGGCCAGACTCATCGAATCCTACCTAATCCTACCTAACCTTCAAATGGAATATTAAGAATGAATGAGAAAAGATTTTAAATCTCTATTTATAGAGAAAGTTAGTTAGAAGAAAAGGTTATCATGTGCAAGAACCTAAGGAAGATAAGGAGTCTAGTGTATTGCTTCATTCAGTGGTTGAATAAAAGAGTCTGCTATTGGAAAGAAAAGAAAGAAGGCTTAAGAGTATGATTGCTTAAAGGGTAAACAAGCTATTAGAGCTGAAGTGTGTGAAAGCCAAGAAGAATGACAAACTCAAATAGAGATCCATAATTTGCAAGTGAGTGGTAATCTATTATTAGATCAAGCCTTACTGTTACTTTTTAATCATTTTATCAGTCTAGGTTGAATTCTTTGGATTAAGGTTGACCTAAAAATCTTTTAACCAAGTGACATTCCAAGTGAATGATCTAAGGTCCTCTAACAAGACTCACTCCTAATAGGGTGATCGAAATCCTCTAACTAGGTCACATTTATTAGTGTGTATTGTAAACTTTAAAAGGGTTGGCCTTTTATAGGGCATCACTTTAGAAGAGTGAGAATGAGTAGCATGTTACTAGCACTTGGTTTTTTTCCAAATTGGGTTTCCATGTAAAATAATTGTGTCAAATGTGTTATTGAATCTGTTGTGTTTCATGCTTACATTTTTGCAAAGTTGATTTGACAATAACCTACAAAGTTTAAGTAATTGTATGATCTAATGGATGCATGCATCAATATTATTTATGAATGGGTTCACTAAGCTATGAAAATTTTTGTTTTTACATTTGAAACTTGGATAACTAATTCACCCTGCCCGTAGTTATTCAAAATAATTCCAACAATTGGAATCAAAGTAATCTTCTTAAGAGGGCTAGTTTGAAGGTACTAGAAGAAAAAGATTAAGATTTCAAAAGGACAGATACCCAAGCTTAACAAGGAAAACTTCCTTGCATGGAAAATTTTGATGAAGCTACACCTAAGAGGTCTTGGAGATCATGCATAATCTACCATCATCACTAAGAATGTCAATCCTATTAGAGCCCAAACTACTGAAGATGAAAGAATACAATCAGGCAATGTTGGAGATTGCCTCTACCCTAAGGTATTCTGAGTACGATGATATCAAAGGATTGTGATAGTGCAAAGAAGATGTGGGATGCTCTTCACACCATTTATGGAGGAGATATAAATGTTCTAAGAACCAAATCTGAAAGTCTTAGAGGTAAGTTTAATGATATGAGAATGGAAGAAGGTGATAATGTTGCTAATGCTATAAGAGGATCTATTGGTATTATTGATGATGATACTATATTGAGTATAGTACTAAGAACATTGCTACCCATCTATCTTATCAGAATTTCTACTATATAAGGATCGAGATGTATACCAAGTTCTAATTTGACTCTTGGAGGTTTGGTAGGTAGGCTTACTTCCTTTGAGCTCTCTAATTTTGATAATTTCAAACCTGACAATGTTGAATCTACTTTCAAAGCTAGGTTATCATTAAAGGAGCCTAAGGAGAAGAATAAAAGGGTCAAATATGTTTCTAGTCATAGTGACATAGATGAGGAGGATGTAGAACAACTTGAAGCATTGCTAGCAAGGAGATTCCAAAGAGGCAAAGGAAAATTTAAAAGTATGTTACCTATCATGTATCTTAATTGTAATGAGGTTGGTCATATTGTTGTTAAGATGTCCAAATAAGAAGAAAAATAGAAGTGGTGAAAAATACAAAGGTAGAAGAGATGAGTACAACAAAGATTACAAAGACAAAAGAAAGAAGTCTTGCTACATTGCAGAAGAGGAAACTAAAGATGCATCAAACGATCATGATGATGAAGTGGTGTATGTTGCAATGAAGGAGGAATCTAATGAGGATGAGGCAACTACACTAGTGTCTTATGTCAACAAATATGGTAGATGGATCATTGATAGTGGGTGTTCACTCACATGACTGGAAATAAAAGTAAGTTCATTACCCTGAATTATTATGAGAGAAATAATATAAGGTTTGGTAATGATGCACCCTATCTCATAAAAGAAAAATGGTCTATCAAACTCAGAAAAGATTTTGTGTGAAAAATCTCATTATGTTGAAGTAATTAATTATAATTTGTTGAGTGTGTCATGCCTAAATAGTTTAGGTTGCAAGGTTGAGTTTGAAAAAAAATTGATAATATATATGACACTGATGGGAAACTAATTGGGAAAGGTGATCAAACTAGAGGTAATCTATTTTATCTCGGTATGGATGATGCTAGTTATCTTTTTGTAGAATTATATTATTTTTTGTTATGGCACAAGAGGTTATGTCATCTTAATTTTGATAACTTGGTTAGCATTAATAACATGAGAAGAGTCAGACATCTACCTAAAGAAATATGATAATATAATTTGCAAACAATGTCAATTAGGCAAGATTAAAAAATCTAGTTTTAAGAGTAAGACTCACACCTCTAAAGGAATTTTGGAGATTGTTCATATTGACTTGTGTAAACCAATTAATGTGAAAAGCTAAAAGGTGACAAGTAAATTATACTATTTGTTGATGATTACTCTAGAATGATGACAGTTATGTTTCTAAGATAGAAATCTAATGTTTTCAAAATGTTTAAGTGGTATTTAACAAGAGTTAAGAAGGAAATAGGAAAAATCCTAAAATTTCTGAAATCTAAGAGTGGAGGAGAATTTACATCAAATGATTTTGAGATGTTCTGTAATGATAGAGGAATCAAAAGATAGAAATCTACACCTAGAACTCCTCCACGAAATGGAATTGTTGAAAGGAGGAACATATCTATAATGGACTATTTTAGGACACTCATGATGGAGAAGAATGTTTCTTTGAAATACTAGAGAGAGGCTTTAAGTACAACTATCTATACCTTGAACCATTTGCAAGTTAGAAAAGGTACTCATTCAACACATTTTGAGCTATGATATGGATACTCACCTAATGCAAAATATTTTAAGGTATTTAGAAGCAAGTCCTATATTTTTAAATATTTTAGGAATGGTAAATTAGATGCTAAAATTAAAGAAGGTATATTATTCCTTGGCTATTCAACAAGAATTAAAGCTTGTAAGTGTTTAAATACTAACACTAACAAAGTTATGGAAAGTGCAAATGTGAAGTTTGATGAATATACAGAGGTACATGAGGTTGAACCTATGAAGGAAATAGAGGGATACAAATATTTTGTATAAGTTTAAGAAGGTATGCCTACTAATAAAGATAATTTAAATCAAGTTTCAAATAAACACCAATGAGAAGGAACAAGCTAAAAAATAATACATGTTTGCTAAGCATGAATGATCCTAAGTTAGTAAAAGATTCCTTAGAAAATGTGAAATGGAATAAATCCATGAAAGAAAAGATTAAACAAATTGAAAAAAATAACACATGGACTATAGTTCCAAGACAAGAAGATAAGAATTTGATTCAAACCAAATGGGTGTACAGAGACAAGTTAGATGAGAATGGTGAAGTCACAAGAAATAAGGAAAGATTAGTTTGCAAGGGGCATGCACAAGAAGAAGGGATGAACTATGGAGAAAAAATTTCCCCTATTGCAAGATTAGAAGGAGTAGGAACTTTTCTTGCTTACTCTACATACAAAGGTTTCAAAGTTTATCAAATGGATGTGAAATGCATTTATGAATGACATATTAGAAGAATAGGTATATATAGAATAGCTAGAAGGATTTTTTGATGCTAACAATAAGAACATGGTATGTAGACTACACAAAGTTATATATGGTTTGAAGCAAGCACCAAGAGCATGGTATGAAAGACTTCACAATTATCTTGTGAAAATTAGATTTGAGAGGAATCATGATAACAAAAATTTGTACTTGAATCTAGGTGGAGATAAAAATTATTCTACTAGCTGAAATTTTCATTGATGATACAATATTTGGAGGTCAAGATGGATTATGTAAAGCATTTGCTAATGACATGAAGAAAGAATTTGAGATGTCTATGTTTGGAGAGATCAAGTTCTTTGTTGGTTTGCAAGTATATTGAATGAAATATGGTATATACATCACTCAGTCTAAATATGTGAAGGAGATATTGAAAAATTTTGGACTAGAAGATTCAAAACTAGTTAGCAAACCTATGGTGATAGGACACAAGTTGTTAAAAATGATGATTCAATGGATGTGTATCAAACATTATATAGATCTCTGATTAGAAAATTACAATATCTAGTAGTTAGAAGACTTGATATTGCATTATTTGTTGGGATAGTTGTAAGATTCTCTATTAATCCTAAGGAGAATTATTTGATGTCTATTAATAGAATAATGAGATATCTAAAAGGAACAAAAGACTATGGTCTATACTACAAGAAAAATTAAAATTTTGAGTTGAGATCCTATACTAATGTTGATTGGGTTGGAAACATTTATGACAGAAAGAGCACTAGTGGAGGAGCATTTTTCTTATGAAAGAGATTAGTTACCTAGACCAACAAGACACAAAATTGCATATCTCAATCTACTATTGTAGTTAAATATGTTGTTACATTGTAGTAAATTGTACAAAAATTGTATGGATCAAACATCTACTCAAAAGTATGAAGAAAGAAATCATTGAACCTATGATACTTTATTATGATAATACAAGTGCTATAAATATATCAAATAACCATGTGAGGCACACAAAGACTAAGCACATTGCAATCAAGTATCATTACTTGAGAGATTTAGTTCAAGACAAAGAGGTGAAGATATAATATGTGAATACAAAACAATAGATAGTTGATATCTTCACAAAAACACTACCTAAGGATGCTCATGATTATCTATTGAGCTACTTTTTTGCATGATACTTAATGATAGGAACCCTTTCAAACTACTCTCTTGAAAAGGTAATCTAGGATCAACTCCAAGGTTTTGGGTGATCTTGCAGCCTACTAAAATCCTCTTTGTACAAGGTAAATGTGAATGTTCACAAGGAGGCTTTTGCTAGTTTGACCAATTCCGGATAAGATATTGAATCTTCTTGCTATCTCAAAAAGTAACCACACAAAAAGAAATATATTTTTCTATTTATAATGAATGCAATTTTAACTATGCAACTATATGAATTTCTAAATTAAATAATTGTTTGTAAAAGAAAATAATGTAGATAGAGTAACAAGAAGTTTAAGTAAATGACTTGAAAAATAAATACCTAAAGGATATAAGCCACAGAAACAACACATCTATGAGTTAAATGTTTGAAAAGATTGGTAGGTAACCAATGAAAATAAGAGCATTGCTTCCTTGATTCCATTTTTGCAATTGTTAGTGAGAATTTAGTAATTGTAAGATGTTTCACATTTCATCAAATCGCAAGGCCATGGAAAGTGTACTCATGCAAGAAAAAAAGCTATGCATGAACATTAGGTGATCTCTTCTCCAACTAAGTATGTCAAAAAAAAATTCTAAATATATAACAAACACCAAAATTAAAACATCATTCAATCAAAATAACACAAAAAAACCATTGGGTCCATTACACTCGATGAACATACATCCATAAAATATAACATAGTCTATCAATAATAACTACACTCACAATTAGAGCACTGATAGCATATATTATTGCATCAAAACAATTGCATAGAATACCTATTTAATTCCTTAATTTATAGGCAATTGTCTCTCAATTTGTTTTGAGAGTGAGAGATTAATTCATGAAAATATATGCTTAAAACTAATTTTAAAAGTCCAAATATATACAAACTGACCCTCTAGGAGGTACTAAGTAGGACTTCACCTTTATTTATATTAATTAATGGGTGTATGAGCCTTTACATGTCTTAAAACAAAGAAAGAAGTAGTAGATAAGAATAAGGAATATGTAAGTTGATATTGGAGTCTTTGGAAATGCTTAAAATAGAAGCCCAACCTTCTTTGGATATTTGTAGGAGTTAAATTGTATTACAATGCATTTCTAGTGCATGGAAAGCTCTAAATTTGGAATTGGTAGCTAATTGTTAGTGCACCTTTAGAGAAGCGCACCTTTGGAGAGATGCACCTTTGAAGAAGTGCACCTTTGGAGAGGTGCACCTTGTTAGGATTAAACCATGGAAAAAAATAAAAACTACATGAAAATATAACAAATAACAAAAAAAATAATAGATCACATAGAAATGAAAAAAAGGCACCAAGTTTTAATGTGGTTCACCCAATCCCTGGGCTACGTCCACCAAACAACAAGTCTAATCTTATTACAATCTAGTGATTACAACCTGATTACAATTTGTAATCCCTTACAGCTCAATACCACTGCAAGAACCAATTTTGCATCACATCATAATAATAAAATACCTAAACCTAAACCCTTTTATATGAGTATTTTATGTTGTTTTAGGCTTATAATTAATAATTACATGTAAGCCCCAAATCTTGATAAAATAGGGCCCAAAAAATAAATTATAGAGTATGTAGAGTAATTTCCTGATCAGTCACCACAATCTAACAATCTCCCACTTAGAGACTGATCCTATAGCAATAGCACTACCACATAGGGCTCCCACTGGACCAAACCACACTGGACTCTATTGTTCTTTTATTCATGTTCAATCTAGAAGACCAACCGAAGTTGAAGAGGAGTTTAGCTTCTCCCTTGTTACAACCTTTGTCAACATATCTGTTGGATTTTCATTTGCATGTATCTTCTCTAGCTTTAACTGTCCATCCTCCAAAACTAACCAAATGAAATGGTACCACAACTGTATGTGTTTGGTCTTAGAATGCAGAGTTGAATTCTTAGCAAGATGAATGGCACTCTAACTATCTGTAAACAAATAACTATCCTTCTGAGGATATCCCAATTCTTCTAAGAAGAACTGAAGCCATATCATCTCCTTGGCTGCCTCTATAGTAGCAACATACTCTACCTCTGTTGTGGATAGAGCATTAATCTTCTATAACCTAGAAACCCAGCTCATGACTGCCCCACCAATAGTAAAGACATAACCTATAATACTCTGTCTGGTATCAATATCCCTTGACAAATCTAAGTCAACATAGCCTTATAAATTAGTAGTAGAGCACCCAAAGTGTAAACACTTATTGGATGTGCCTCTCAGATATCTGAGAATCCATTTGATTGCATTCCAATGCTCAATTTCTGGATGACTCATATACTTGCTAACAACTCCCACTACATGTGTAATATTTGGCCTAGTGCATACCATAGCATACATCAAGCTTCCTATAGCTGAAGCATAGGGTACCTTGGACATCTTATCCTCCTCTCCCTGTGTCTTAGGAAACATCTCCTTAGTCAATTTCAAATGACCAGCTAAAGGTGTGCTCACAACTTTAGCATTCTCCATAGGGAAACATTGCAACACCTTCTCAACATAATCAGCTTGAGATAGCATCAATGTTCTATTTTTCCTATCTCTGGAAATCTTCATATCAAAGATGTTTTTTGCTGCCCCAAAATCCTTCATAGCAAATGCATGTGCTAATTGGCATTTTAGCCCCTTAATATGATCCATGTTAGACCTAGCTACAAGCATATCATCAACATATAAATATAAAATAATGTAGCTATCATCATCCAACCTCTTAAAATAAACACAATAATCTGAATGACACCTATTATATCCATGCTCATGCATAAAACTGTCAAATTTTAGATAACATTACCGAGTTGCTTGCTTCAAGCCATATAAACTTTTCTTCAATTTGCACACTAAATTCTCCTTACCTTTGACCTCAAAACCCTGTGGTTGAGCCATATATATTTCTTCATCTAAATCACCATGAAGAAAGGCTATTTTAACATCAAGCTACTCTAAATGCAAATCTTCAGTAGCCATAAGACTTAAAATAGTATGGATAGAAGTCATTTTAACAACAAGAGAAAATATCTCTGTCATGCCCAAAACTTGAAGGCAAAAACACACACACAATTTTTTTGAATTAATAATTGAACATGCCCTAGGTTTGAAATGATTGATAATAGTTTTAGTATAGGTTCTTTACTTTACGTCTTAAGGTTATAAACATGAGGGCGATTATATATTAAGATTTTGAAACTTTTGTTACTAGATTGGTATCAATTTTAAGTTATGCCCTTTAAGAATTAAACCTATCAAAAGATATTAGAGATGTAAGTTACACTTAACTTTGACCAAAGGATAAAGGAAACAATCCAACATTTTCTATCGGTTTTAACATTTACATTAATTTGCAATGATATGCAATCAAATTTACTTACATAACAATGTACATGAATTCAGATCTAAAATTTCTTGCAATAACAAATCAATCAAAACTACCTTAAAATTTATTTAAATAGCCAATTAATAGATAATTTAATCTACTTAATGGTCAAACAAATGGAGTACATTTAAATTAAAACTAGCTAATTAGCATTTAAACATAACTAAGTAACAAAAGAAATATTAACGATTACGAACAACTTCCTTAGACAAACATAAGATAACCTTAAACTTTATTAATTCAACTAATTATTCTTTAACAATTAAGATTTCATTTTAAACTAACTAGATATATATATATATATATATATATATAATGTTAATAATGAAACTAAGATCCAATAATTAAATAACTAACTAATCTAAGACTAAACTTGAAGTTTAAAACTAACCTAACACTATCTCCTAATCTAACTACAACTAAACTATACTCTTAACATTCTATCATATTTAATAACATATAAAAAAACACAACTTAACATAATTAATAACTAATTAAACATACTAATAACACACTAAAAGAAAACTTAAATAAGAAACCACCTACAACTAGCCCCCCCCCCCCCCCCCCCCCCCGCCCCCCCCCCCAGTCTAAGCTTTTCCCCCCCTTACATACGTACTAACTCTACCAACCCCCCTAAGCCCACCCTCCTCCTAGGCCTGCCCCACCCCACGAGGCCCTCACATCTCTAGGCCACGCACTACCCGAGTCTGACTCGGCACGTACTATCCCAGGCCTGAGTCTGGCCCAAGTGGGAGGACAACACTACTCATGGCTCAAGGTTGGACATAAGCGAGGGTATGCTTGGTAGCGTGCTAAACCAACTAAACTTAAATTCCTTTCCCCAACACCTGCGTCCATTTCCAAATGATGAGTGGGAGGGATGGGACAAGGTCAGAATGATGTCATCCCATGTGATGACCCAAGACTTGCAATCCAATTTTTTTTTTTTAAAGAAACCCCCTTAAAATATACATCTCTAAGACTGACGCCCAAGGAGAGAAAGCTGGGCATTGATGGCATAAAGTTTTTATGGTAAGAAAGGATATTAAAAAAATATTAAAGTTATAAACGTTTAATAACTTATGCATTTTATTAGATATCATTTATATATATATATATATATTGTTTTATTTCTAATTTTTACACACTAATAGATTCTTAGAATATTCTCTGTTGCAAACCAAAGATTATCACATTCTCTCATACAAACTCCAACATCCTGTAGGTGGGTTATTTGATAATTTCTATACTCTCTCTTGAAACTCAATGTATGTTTTTCTTTTGCAATTATATTACCACAATAGGTGTATGCATTCTCTTATGAATTTCTAATTCATTATTTCCATGAACCTCAAATGGCCATGCATTTCAATAATACCACATTACATGAAATAACCATCTACGTATTCATTTAACTATCTAATAAAACTGATGGATCAACATAATGACTAAACTAGTCTTAAGGCATTTGAGAAAATAAGAGAGATCAAAATGATAATGCTCCATTCCTTTTGGAAGGGGTATCAAAATACACAAAGTTATTTCTCTATCATGTTTGAATTTTAGCTTGGATCTCTTGACATAATTCTTCCTACATTTTCTTGCAAATTTATTTTCAACACAATCAACCATGAACTAAATCATTTCAAACTTGATAAAGACACCATACATTTAAATGGATTAGCAACATCTCTCTCTACCGCCCATATGAAATGAGGCATCACCATACATCACAAATTGAATCATGTATAATTGAACATCATTGTTGCATCTTATCTTTGATACACATTATGACAACATAGAATACGAAAATTTTAAGAGAAGTAAATTTACTCAATCACTTATTTTATTATCAACCTGATTCAAGGCTCAGCCGGGAAAGAATCAGGAAGAAAACTCGGCTTCGTTGCCATATATAATAAGGTTTAAACAATACAATTTACAATAGGATCTCAATCCCAATTTTCAATAATTTTATCAAATTTTCTTCATGATCCAAATCAAGGAGTTTGTAATGTCTTCTAAATCTCGTTTCAAGAACCATGGAGGAAACCAATAACTGATCGGGTGACAACCAAGAAGAACCAAAAGAACATCAAGCATGCATAGTCATACATGTTTTACACAATAAGATTCATAGTGAATCAAGACTAGGGAGAGGTGGATTATTCCAACTGGAGAAGTCAAGCACAACACCAATTCAAATGCCCAATCGGGGCCAATCACCAAGAACTTTCGTTTGTCCATTTAAACTTGCCATACTCATACCAGGTTTATGCTGACAGGTAGGGGCCCATAACACCCTACCCTTTATCCCTCTTCTCATCCTGAGAAGAGACTCTACACAGGTCGGAGTCCAACTAAACAGACCTCTCCCAAAATTGGTCACTTTTGCCCTCTCCTAGGGTGAGTAATACCAAAACACCCATGCAAGGAACTCAAAATTGCAAACATAAACAAGAAAGGAAAACAACCAAAAGAAACAAGGTTTACAAATCTTCCCAACATACCCACAACCATACAACAATAAAACAACAACAAGGTAACAAGAACATGAAACAAAACAAAAAAACTGAATAAGGGAGATGGGAGTTTCCTACCTTCTCAAGGAGGTAATGGCAATGAACAAATTTGAGTAGAGTATCCCTCCTTCCTTCAAGCTTCAAGAAATCTTCTCTAAATGTAGAGATTGGTTAACCAAACCACTAGACCAAGGAAGGCCTCTAAATAAGCCTCCAACTCAACCACCCAAAAGGAGCAATAACTATTTCCACCCACTAGCTGCACTAGAAACTCCTAATTCAACCTACACCTTGGTTAAACCCTAAAAGGAGGTGGGGTAAGACAACTCATGACAACCACTTGCAATTTTCGCACAAAGGCAAAAAGGGACTTTTTGAGTGCCCTCAAAAGTCAAAGCTAGGGTCTTAGGGGTTGGAAAAGACCCCTAACCCATACCCATACCCTTACGTTAGAATAAAAACATGTTTTAAAGCCTTAGGGAAGAGGTTAGAGTCAAATAAAAATCTAGAGATAAAATAGGTCTATCTAACAACTCTAACTTGCAATCTAGCACTAAATCAAATTAGGGATGACTAACCCTCATTAAGAATCTAATAGAAAATTGACACTAACTTGAAACCAAAGGTTAAACAATTAACCCTAACCAGCATACCGAAGCACATAACATTTTACGAGTGCCAAGCGACACTGAAAGAACATAATTACGAACAATAGGGTTTCCAAATTTTAGCACATGGAGATCAGTTTTGTTCCTCCGTAGGGTTTCTTGGCTAAATATCTGCACACTTATTGCACACATTAGTAGTCTCAAAAATCACATGTATATAAATGTATATGTATCAAAATTTTTCATAAATTAAAACATGCATCAAATAAGAGTTTCTTCATCCTACATAATTCTTAACCATTGAAATATCTTAAATCAAATCTCAATTTTACTGATTTCGTCAACATACATATACATGATCATGAAATGACAATCATCAAATATATCTGGAAATAACATCACACAACATGAAATAATAAAATATGTTCTAAGCATCAGATAATGTCTCAACATCTCGAGCCGCGGATAACAAAAATAAGAGTAATGTATCACTATGCTACGATGGGTCGGGGCGAGGCCTCACAATCTCATCAAAATCAATTCCCTTTTTCTGTGCAAATCCTTTTACAACTAACCTAGATTTAAATATTTTCTTACCTCCTTCCTCTTTTTTCAACTTATAAACCCACTTATTTTGTAAAGCCTTTTTACCTATAGGAAACTTGCATAAATCCCATGTCTTATTCTTCAGCCAAGAGTCCATTTCATCTTTCATTGCAGACTCCCACTGAATCTTAGTATCCACTTGCATAGCTTCATCATAAATTTTAGGTTCACTAGCATCATTAAGTAAAATAGAATACAAAGAGGGAGAAAATCTTTGTGGAGGTCTAATTTGCCTTGTTGATCATCTAACATTCATCGGAGTGTGTCGTATTTTTTGTTGCGATTGTTGTACATCATGAGGAATGGCTAGAACATCAGCTTTCAGAGTATCATCTAGCACTACATAATCATCTTCTTTCTTCTCATGTTGCTGCAATGGATATTTGTACAACACTTTCTCATTGAATATGACATCCCTACTTCTTACAATTTTCTGATTTTCAAAATCCCAAAGCCTATAACCAAATTCATTACTACCATATCCAATAAATACACATTTCTTTGACCTAGCTTCTAGCTTGGTTCTATTTTTAGAATCTATGTGAGCAAATTCTTTACAATCGAAGGTTTTGAGAAAAGAATAACTCACCTTCTTACCAGTCCATGCCTCCTCTAGAATACCATAGCCCAAAGGAGTAGAGGGACCTCTATTAATCAAATATAGAATAGTATTGACAACCTCCACCCACATGTATAAGGGAACCCAATATGCAACCTCATGCTCCTTGTGTGCTCCATTATAGTCTTGTTCATGCATTCAACCACTCCATTTTCTTGTGGAGTCCTTGGAATAGTTTTTTATCTACAAATACCATTAGTGGAGCAATAATATTCAAATTCATGATTGCAATACTCACCACCATTATCAGATCTGAGACATTTTAATTTCTTACCAGTCTCATTTTCAACTAAGCATTTACATTTCTTAAAAGTGTGAAATACATCAAATTTCTGTCTAAGGAAATAAACCCATACTTTTCTAGTTGCATCATCAATACATGTAACATAATAATGAGAGCCACCAAGGGAAGATACCTGAGCTGGTCCCCATACATCTATATGCACAAGCTCTAATTTCTCTTTTTTGTTTTCCTTCCCAGTCTTTGCAAAACTCACTCTCTTTTGTTTTCCATACACACAACTTTCAGAAAAATCCATATTAACACATTTCAGACCTGGTAAAACTTTCTTTGAATGAAGTACTTTCATAGCTTTCTCACTCATGTGTCCAAGTCTGTAGTACCACAATGCTGTATTAGAATCTACAACGGTTATTTGTTCTCCCTGCTCAACTATAGCAATTGTTCTTGAACATTCATTTTTCTCTGAAACAATCAAAGTAGAAAGAACAATATGACCTATACAGAGATATAAGGTGCCTTCTTTCACACCTTTTGCTACTACAAGGGAACCTTTTGAAACCTTCCAATTTTTATTATTAAAAGTAACTACAAAACCCTCATCACCAAGTTGCCCTGCTCAAATTAGATTCCTACTCAGCCTTGGAACATGTCTTACCTCATGTAGTAGCCAATGATTCTCATTCTGCAACTTAATCTTAGTTTTACCCTTTTCAACAATCTAACAGGATTCATTATCCCCAAAATAAACAAGCCCAAAATCTCCTTGGACATAATCAATGAAATAACCTCTATGAGGTGTAGCATGAAATGAAGCACCAAAATCTAATACCCATTAATCATCAACACTTTCTAAAGATAGAAGCAAAGCATCCTCTTCAGATTTGTTACTTAGAACATTTGCTTTCTTGTCTCCATCTAATTTATCTCCTTCATTTTTCTTTTGATTCTAGTAATCTTTCTTTTTATGCTCTAGTTTCCCATAGTACCAACAATCGTTCGGTCCTCTCGATTGAGACCTCTTCCCCTTTGACTTTCTTCTTGATTTTCCATGATTTCTAGAATTACCTCCTCTCCCAGTCATTTTCCCCCTACTTTGTGCATTCAAAGCACTTCTTGATGTAGATCCACCTAAGGTTTTCCTATGAGTTTCCTCACTTAAAATAACATAGATCACATCATAATATTTTAGGGTACTAGATCCAAGAACAGAATTACTCATAGCCATTACCAAGCCATTCCAGCTTTCAGGCAAAGAACACAAAATCAAGAGAGCCCTAATTTCTTCTTCAAAATTGATACCCACAGAAGATAACTGACTAGCAATAGTATTAAACTCATTTAAATGATCTACAATAGATCCACCTTCTACCATTTTCATATTAAATAAATATTTCATGAGAATTACCTTGTTTGAAGCGGAGGACTTTTCATACAGTGTTGCTAGGGTTTTCATCAATTCTTCTGTCATCTTTTCTTTTGTAATATTAAATGCCACCAATGGTGCTAGGCATAATCGAATGCTTCCAAGTGCCTTTCTATCCAAAAGATCCCATTCATCATTTGACATAGGTCCTTGATTCTTGGCTTTTCCTTCAAACGAATTTCATAAATCCTTTTGATATAGATAGTCTTCCATTTGCATCTTCCATAACTCGAAGTTCTACCCATTAAACCTATCAACCCTTAGCTTACCCTCATCTACCATTGATCCCTTTCAACCATGAGACTCCCACTCAATCGTGAAACTTTCCTACAGAGGATAACTAAAAAACAACTAGGTTCTGATACCACTTGTTAGGATTAAACCACATACAGAAATAAAAACTACATGCAAATATAACCAATAACAAAAAAAATAATAGATCACATAGAAATGAACACAAGGCACCAAGATTTAATGTGGTTCACGCAATCCCTGGGCTACATCCACCAAATAGCAAGTCTGATCTTATTACAATCTAGTGATTACAACCTGATTACAATCCATAATCCCTTATAGCTCAATACCACTGCAAGAACCAATTTTGTATCACATCATAATAATAAAATACCTAACCCTAAACCCTTTTATACAATTACTTTATGCCATTTTAGGGTTATAATTAATAGTTACATGTCGGCCCAAAATCTTGATAAAATAGGACCCAAAAAAATTTTTACCCCAAAAAATTATGATGTATAGTACTTTCTTGATTAGTCACCACAATCTAACAATCTCCCACTTGGGACTGATCAGGCTCCACATTAAACAACACACCTTAGTGATAGGTCCAAAAAATTCAAAATTTTCCAAGTGTCAAAACTGAAAATCTAGCTTCTGGGTTTTCTTATGTTTTATGCCAGAGCTATGGCTAGATGTTTTCTCTTGAATTTCTCCATAATCTCCATCTTTTGTTTTGCATCTAAAAAATCCAAAGCACCATACTCACGCTTTACTATCTATCGGTGGTTTCCCATCTTCTATGCGAGTCTCCACAAAGTCTTCCAACTTTACATCCAATTCTAGTAATGTCTCTCTATCTCGAATGCTTGTTTAATGTCTTCATCAATCGAAGCTTCTTCAAAGGTATTTCAAAACTATTCAACAATTGTTTGCACAAATAGGAGTTTGTCAAAAATGTCAAGGCAAACATCATTTTAATACTTCTAAGCTTCCAAAATTTGCTCTTAGGTTTGATCCTTGAGCTTATGAATATCCACATGTAATATCTCCATTACTTTATTACTGCTAGAAATATTTGCAATCCAATCATCTATCTTATCTAATTCATCCCCTATATATACATCCACGAGCATACAATACCTATGTCCCTTTATTGACTAAAATGCTTGAAGGTCTTTACCCCAGGTATGTACCTCATCCATTAGTCCAAAATATTTGTTTAGTATAGCAACTAGTTTGTCTACATTATTTTTCATATGGTGCAACAATTTAAGGTTTCCTTGTATTATACAAATGCGTTTTTCCTCAAAACTTTCCCACCATAGCTGACATGCCTTCAAAAATGGATCCAATTGTATAATTGTCCTTTGCTTCCTATCAAATGTCACACATACAGTCACCTCAAGATTATCAGGGTCTTAAGTAAGTGAATTTTTTGAATTGGATGTAATAGGAACCTATTTTTTCAATTCTTATTGTCGCCTCTATTGATATCATTTTTTCATAATAGCCTTTAATGAATCAAATGATTGCAAAAATGAAAGAATCATTCACTATCCTATATTCTTTACTATGATCCAATAGCTTCTTTTTTACTAACTAGGGGTATACCACATAAGGCTAGGAATTAGCATCTTCCATGCTTCCCTTCATAAAAAACCCTAGGTAGTTCGTAATCCTTGCTGCTAACAAATATACCAAATATGAAGTCATATAGAATTTGGGATTGATTTTAACTGCCACCAGCTATTCATCTAGATTCTCACTAAGTATTGTGGCCCAATCAATTGGCATCTTCACCATTATGATGGTCTCAAGGAAATGTACCATCCAAATCTTCAAGTGCCTTGCTACTCATAGACCTCTAATCCTTCTCAAAAGCACAATGGAATGTATGATATCATCCTTCCTATACCTTCTAGTCATGTCAACTTTTCAATCTTTTCTTTCCACATGTGTCATATCAATCAAATATGAAGACTAAATAATCTTTGTAGCTTCTTGTTCATGATCTATGTACCACCTTTCTACTTGATGATAAGTCAACCTAATGTATCGATGTACCCTTGGAAGATAGAATACTTTCTTGATGTTCTTTGGTCTCAGATCTAGGATGATCTCTCTTGTTATATTTTTCACCACTCTTTCTTCTGATACATAACTCTCTACTAAGGCCATAATCAATTTTGAAGATTGTACTAATATAGGCTATGAAGTTGCATTTACCAATTCTGATCTAATAAGTGTAGAAAGCATTGGGGATCTCGCATATGGATTATTGTAGACCACTAAGAATGCATTCTAGTCAATATGACCCAATTTAGTTTCCTGAATCTCTGAATGTGCATCTTGGAAGCATCATTTTGGTTGGACACCTTGAAACTTAAACACCACCAGTTTTGGAGCAATCTTTGATGTAAGTGAGGATGAGGTGGAAGAAACTTTATCTACATAAAACTAAAATATATTAGTCTAAAATGTGGAAAATACAATCCTAAGAAAACCCTAATCACAAAAAAACTAACCAAAAATCCTAAAACCCATTAAAATACCTTAAAAACCATATTTAAGCCACTCATATGCAATTTTTTGGTGCACCTTGATGGCATGCTAAGTGTGCCTTTAACACTTAACGAGCTTTAATATAAAGGGTGTGCATATGCACACCTTAGTGGGTGCACATGTATGCACCCTAACTCTACATGCTTAGTTTTTTAGTTTTTTTTTTTATAAACTAAATGGTGTGCATGTGCATACCTTAGGAAGGTGTGCACCTACGCACCATTTGTTAAATGCCTTTGTTTATGTTTTTTAAGGTATGCATATGCACACCCTAGATAGGTGCACATATGTGCACCTTGCACTTAGATGTTAGAGGTTTTTTTTAAAGTTTTGTGATTAAAGGTGCACAATTATACACCTTCTAACCTAGGTTTTTCTTTGTGTGTGTGCAAGAAATCAGAGATGGTGTAGAGGTGCATCTACAAATTTCTTGGAGAAGAAAATAAATGAGGAAGGGGATCCCAGGATTTTATAGGCCTAGGATGGAGCACAGCTCTTGGAGGTGTGTATCTGCGCATGTGCGTAGGTGCACACTTTGAAGAGGAAGTGCTATGTAATAGTGTGAATAGCACACTACTGCACCTTTAGGGGTGTGCTAGGTGTACTAGTGCACCCTTTCCATTTCTAAAATCTCTTTTTCATCCAATTTCTTCAATTTTTGGCAATTAGGTTTTGCAAGTAGAGAGTTAGGCTAAACAAAGTCATGAAAAAAGACCCTAAAAAGACTTAGACCCCAAACTAGGAGTCTAAGAAAGAAAAATTTTACTAGGCAATCCTCATTTCTAAGAGAAATGGGGTGTGCATTATGAAACTACAATAGTACCTAAGACATTAAATAGGGGTGATACCCATATCCAAAGCTGCTTAAAAAGCTAAGTACTACCCTCCATCAACTGAAGATGAATGTTGTATCTTACACAATGATACAGTGGATCTTACTTTAGGAGTTACCTAAAGGTATCAAAGAGATAGAATAGTAGATTAGTCACAAGTAAGGTGAGAGAAGGAGAAACTAGAATTGTTAACATCTATATGTTGACATGAAAGTCTTTGGCGTTGTTGTCAAAGAGGGAGAAATAGGCAAAGGGAGATAATGTGCCAATCAAAGGGAGAAAAATGGAATATCTACTCAGATGTAGATAATGTACTTGATGTTTACTACAGAGGGACAAATGAATAAAATAAATACATCTACTTAGTAAGAGGGAGATAGTGTTGAGGGAAATATAAGTGATCAAGAGTGAGTCATAAGGATGAGTTGATTGTCTATTCATCAGATCAAAATTTTGTCGCCCATACAAAAGATGAAAGTTGCTGATAGAGGGAGAGATTTTAATACAAGGAATTATTTTCTTTTTGGTATTTTTTTTGTTATTGGTTTTCCATCAATGCCAAAGAGGGAGATTGTTGAAATGAGATTATTTTGAAGTGAAGAACATGTAATGTTTCAATCATTATTTTGTCACTGATGTCAAACCTACTACTTGCTGGTAAGAAAATTGCTTAAATTATTTGAGTACTATCATTTGTTTTATTGATGAGGAGGTTTTGATAAAATAATATAACAAGAACACCTAGAGAAAAGGTTAAGTTATGGCATGTAAATGAAGTACAAAGATTGGTTAAGATAGTGATGACATAGTGTATTGATAATCTACTTAAGCCTGTAAAGGATGGATATAGTGATTACGTCTAAAAGAAAAAATAATAAGAATTGAGTATGCCAAGCTTGACCAAGTGGAGAGTAGGTGCTAAGAAATTTAGTACAAGCTTAGAAGAAAATTAGTTGGAATCGAGTAAAGTGAAGTTTTAGTGTATCCTGAGTGAACTTAGTGTGAGTCGAGTAAATTTTAGTTGATGTCGAGAACTAGAGTAAACTTTAATGTTTATTGAGTTATCTAGTGGATGATGAGTGGAAGACCATTATGGAAGTTTTAGTGACATCATATTGATGTTGAGTGGTATTATTCACGTTAAATCATAGATTTGATGAGTTTGAGTAGACTATTTTGTCTTCTAAAATTGTGTGAAGCATGTGGAAGATAATTATGATGAGATGGTGGCATAGAATTCAAGGTAAACTATATTAAGGTGAATTCAAAGAGGATTGAAGTTGAAATCCATAGAAGAACCAAATGCAAAAGTGTGTAGATTCATTGAATCCTACCTAACCCTAAAATGGACAATTAAGGATGAATGAAAAAAGATCGTAAATCTATATTTATAGAGATATCTAGTTAGAAGAAAAGGTTTTCATGTGTGAGAACCTAAGGAAGACAAGGAATCTAGGGTATTTCTCTATTCAGTGGCCAAAAAGAAGAAACTGTTATTGACAAGAAAAGAAAGAAGGCTTAAGAGTATGAATACTTGAAGGGTGAATAAGCTATTAGAGCTAAAGTGTGTGAAAGACTAGAAAAATGGAGAACTCAAATAGAGATCTATAATCTATAAGTGAGTTGTAATCTTTTTTTAGATCAAGTCTTACTTTTACTTTTTAATTATTTTATTGGTCTAGGGTAAATCCTTTAGATTAAGGTTGACTTAACAATCATTTGTAAATCCTTTAATTAGATGACATTCCTAGTGAATGATCTAAAGTCCTCTAACAAGGCTCACTCCTTATATGGTGATTTAAATCCTCTAAATAGGTCACATTTAACAGTGCTTATTGTAACCTTTAACAGAGTTGGCCTTTCATAGGGCATCTTTTCAGAAGAGTGAGAATTGGTAGCATGTTATTGGTAGTTTTTCCCAAATTAGGTTTCCACATAAAATCCATGTGTCAAATGTGTTATTGAATATTTTATGTTTCATATTTACATTTCTAAAAATTTATTTTGACCTAGGACAGTAACCTACAAAGTTTAAGTATTGTATGATCTAATGGATGCATCCATATTAAGTTTTTATGGATATGGGTTCACTAAGATGTGAAAATTTTTATTTGTAATTTTGGACCTTGGATAAATAATTCTAAATAACTTCAATAGATGAGAACTTGGACTCTATCTAGACATCTTTAGTCTTGTAGTAGTAGAGCTACAGTTGATGTGGGAGCAGCTAGATTGGTAGGGACATGAGCTACGAGAGTTATGTCACTACCGGCATAGATCTCATAGCTTATTAGAGATGAGTACCTCTAGGAGTCATACATATGTATCCATGACTCAGATGATAGCCCTATCATCTTATCATGAAGGAGAGAGGTCTAGATTTCATCAACCTATGAATGAGGACTGATTGTACCTATTTTGATATCAAGAATATTTTGTATCCAATGCCTACTTATGTATACCAAAATAGTTGGATAATACTTATTTCTTTCCTTGATTAATTGTTATAACTAATTGCAACAAAAAGAAAAGAAAACATGTAAAATGAATGAATGAATTATTGCACATAATATCATTTTTATTACATAATAGTAATGGGTTCCTTAAAAGACACACCATTTATATCACCAATCTTATATGCACCACATTCATATACCTCTAATAATATAAGGACCTAGCCAATTAGGACTAGACTTCCCTTTTTCATTGGGTAAGGTATTAGCATTCCTCTTATTCTTGTAAAGAATTAAATCTCATATTAAAAAAGAGAGTTCAATAACTTTTCTATTGTATCTTTTGTTCACTATTTTATGATAAGTCATGATGTGTCCTAGAGAATTGATTCATTATTCATCCAACGTCTCAAGCTCTTGTAGACATTGTTCTCAAAAATTATAGTTGTCAATTATACCTTTGAAAGAAACTCTAAAAGAAGGAATTTATAATTCTAAAGGCATCACTGCATCTACCCCATAAACTAGGTTATAAGGTGATGTCCCAATTGCATTACAAAAACTTTTCCTATAAGCTCACAAAGCATAAGTTGAGTGTGCCAATATTTAGCATGTTTATTAACTATCTTCTAAAGGATTTTTTTGATAATCTTATTAGTGGCCTTAGCTTGTCCATTAGATTGAGGGAAGTAAGGAGAAGAAAAATGGTGATGAATTAGACATTTCTCTAGAAAGGGCTTAACTTCTTTGTTCTTAAATTGAGTTCTATTATATGATATTATAGCCATAGGGATACAAAACCTAGCAATAATGGTTTTAAGAATGAAGTCAAAAATTACATCTATAGTGGTAGAGTAGAGAGGTACAACTTCTACCCAGTTAGTAAAGTAATCTATAGCAATAAGGATATAAGTATGTCCTTGAAAAGAAAGGGGAGAGATCTTACTAATAAGATTAAAATTTCACACATTAAAAGGCCACAGTGGAACTTGAGATCATAAAGTGTACATAGGAGCATGAATAAGATAGTTATGATGCCAACACTGTAAACACTTTTTGAGAAAGGAAAATGAGTCTTCTTATATAGTTTGCCAATAATACCCGATATGAAGAAGGTTTTTAACTAAAGTCTTCCCACCAAAATTCCCCCCACATGATCTAGTGTGAGCTTCTTACAAAGCTACAAGGATTTTAGCTTTAGTGAGGCATCTAAGGAGAAGACCATCATAAGAAATTTTATAAAGAACATCAGCAAGAATGATATAATGAGCTACTAGTTTTTAGATTCTACTTCTATAATTCCTAGTTGTTGACTCTGGGAAAGAACCATCTCTAAGTTATTGAAAAATGTAAGAATACCATTAATCCAAATGTAATATAAGACAAGTTACACTATGAGAAATAGTAGGTTCAAAGAGAGTATGAATTGTGAACCAAAAGTTCAATACACCTTCCTCTAAAGTAATTAAAGATGTTGAACTAGCCATAACATCTAAAGCAAGATCATGATACTTATTTAATTTATCATTCTTAGCTCAATATGTCCCATTAATTTGTTGGATGAAAATGTATGAATCACCAAAGATCTTAATGTACCTAATATTAAAAGATAAAGCCACTTTCAATCTAGCGATAAGGACTTCATACTCAGTCATATTATTAGTACATGCAATGGTAAGCATGTCAGATAGAGGGATAGGTTTCCTAGACTGGGGTATTAATATAACATATACCTTGGACCTAGTTTGATATATAGATCCATAAAATTATAATTCCTATGTATCATCCACCTCAATAAGTAAGACAAATTCATTGAGAAACACATCAAGTGTTGATGTAAGAACATGAGATAGAGCCTTAGCCAAATAGTTAATCAAGGCTTGTCCTTTAATAGATTTATGAGAGATAAAATTTAACTAATAATCTGTTAAGAGCATAACCCATTTAGCAAGTTGCCCAGACATATCTAGTTTTTATAAGAGATTCTTCAAAGTATCAAACCTCACATAAACATTAACTTCAGCATTAAGGAGATATTGCCTATGTTTTTGATAAAAAAAAAGTAAATTCAAATATTCTTTCTCAATCATAGTGTATCATGTTTCATTATCAATTAAGGTATGAATTATGTAATAAATGAGATGCTCCTTACCATCTTGATCATGCTGAGCCAAGACAATGCTCCATTATTTAGAAGAGTAGAAGTCTAAAGAACAAATGACTTATTAGGTTGAGTTGGTTGAAGAATAGGAGGAATAGTGAGATAAGTCTTGAATGGTTCTAATGAGAGCTTACAATATTCATTCCAAGAAAATTTGGAATCCTTATTAAGTATGGAAGTGAAGGGATAGTATGATCCACTATGTTAGAAATGAACATATGAATATCCTATATCTTTCCTTGTAAGCTCTGAAGTTGCAAGATATAATGACGGGAAGGAATATTGACAATATCATCAATCTTCTCTATCTACATCAATACCTCTATTAGATATTATAAATCCAAGGATATTTCTAATGTCAACCCAAAAGGCACATTTTTATGGGTACAAACGCATATTGTATTTTCTTATCCTTTCAAAGATCTTTCTAAGAGTAGGAACATGCTCATCACATCATATATATTTTTTCAAAATATCGTCCACATAATCTTCAATAATCATATGCATGTAATCATGAAAAATCAATGTCATGGCATGCTAATAAGTAGTAGCTATATTTCTTAATCCCAAAGGCATAATTAATCAATAGAAAGTTCCCAGTGAAGTTATAAAAGAAGTCTTGTACTGATCATAAGGAGGAATGAAGATCAGATTATATCTAAAAAATCCATCTATAAAAAATAGAAATGCATGTTTAGTAGTTGAATCAACTATCATATCAATTTTTGGTTAAGGAAAATCATCTTTTAGAGAAGCTTTGTTTAAATCCTTGAAATCAGTACATATCGTTATCTTATTTTCACCCTTAGAGATAGCAATGATATTCAAAATCAAAGGGTAGTAATCTATAGGACATATGAATTAGATGTCTAAATTTTTCTCTGTCTCAGTCTCAACCAAGAGAGCAATGATAAGATTCATTTTATGAATATTTTGTTTAACAAGTTTCTACTAATAGGACTATATTGTGAGTCACAATTTTAG
Source organism: Cupressus sempervirens (assembly GCA_028749045.1). Taxonomy (NCBI): domain Eukaryota; kingdom Viridiplantae; phylum Streptophyta; class Pinopsida; order Cupressales; family Cupressaceae; genus Cupressus; species Cupressus sempervirens. Next base: position 404,792,574 of record CM053784.1, on the reverse strand, counting down.
GATCAATGTCAAGAATATTAGAATATTTCCAAGAAAAGATATTAGAAAATTCTAGAAGCAATTCAATAAGATACTTTAGTTCTATTTCATCTAAACATTTCCCAATCTTAATAACCTTTTCAAAGTCATCAAGATCAACATGCACATCTATCATTTTAGTAATCAACATATTATTCTTTTGTGTCTCTTCAATAGGAGGAGGATGATCAACATATGACTTTGATTCCATTTCCTCTTCAAAATATCCATTAGTATCCAAATGATAAGGATTTATTTTATTATGATTGTAGACACCCAAAAATTGGCAAAGGCCTAAATCATGCAATTTTGATCAATCAATGCAAATTTAGGAGGAAATTAGAAGAACACAAAAAACATTCAAATTAAAGATCACATCGGGTCATTAATTATCTATCAAATCAAAAAGACCTAAATCAACTTTAAAAGAGGCATAAAATAATTCAAATTCATAAAATGAAATTCAAAAAGGGAGGAAGAAAAAGACAAAGTGTTGAAAATAAATACGACATTTATTAAATCAATAAAGTCATGTATCCTCACAAAAGTGAAAATCTCCCTTTTTCATTTAAAAGAATTATAAACATCCTCATTTATCCTCAAAACCAAGTCTATGGGACTCTTCCTCCCAGTCTCATATGAGATTATTTTAGTTTCACTTCTATCCACTAGTCAAAGGTAAAAGTCATGATTCTTACTCCAACCGCTTCCAAAATCAAATAAATAGGAGGGAAATCCAAGAGCCAAAGGACCCAAGTTTTAGGCATCTACACTATAGGTACATTCTAAGTTATCATTTTAGAATTATCATTCTAGAAAGTTCATAGCATTTTAACATGGTTTTTATGTTATTTAGCATTAGTTATTGCATGTTTAGCTCATTGCATATCCATTTTGATAGCATTCCAAGAGTTGTTGTCTACATATAATCTTCATTTTAGTCATAGGTCTTACATACATTCTTGTAGATATGTATTTTAAGCATACTCCCATTCTAGAATTGTCACTGAGATGCTAGTCTAAGAGCTTTCTTAGCAGTTGTAGTTAGGGAAACATGAGATGCTCATAGAGTTTCTATTTTGACAATGATATCTTGGGAGTATGACATCCAAAGAAGTTTATTGATAAAATGAAATAAGATAACCTGATTTGTGAAATTTAAAGGAGCACTACAGATATGATTAACATTCAAAAAGAATGGTGGTTGTTTATAAGGGTTAAATTCCAAACCATAAGTATGCTCCTAAACATCATTAGATAAAGGAACTTGTATTCCTTGTTCATATTTTCTACATCCTTGACCATAAAACCCATGCTTAGCCAAAAAATAGTATCCAGGACCATTGCGATCTATCATATTAGAGATAGCCAGAGGAGCTTCATAGGAAACTATCTCCTGCCCATCAAGCTTAATAGTTTCAATGGTTTATTTATATGAAGTAGTGATTAAAGTAGTACTTAATTAACTAGAAAGAATAGTTTAGTCACCCTTTTCCTTCTTAGGTTGTTCAAAGATCTTGATAAAAGTGAGTTCAAAAACCTTGTGTTCTCCAATAAATGTAGAATTAACGTCCAAAGTTCCCCAATCATCATCATATAATGAGGAGGAAGGTTCTTCACTCAATTATTCTTCAACTTATCCTTTTTCTTCTCTTCCCTTGGTGTTGGCACATTAGAAGCTTTAGTACTACAAAAATTATTAGGTTTATCATTTGCATGAAGGGTGTTCATCACATTATCATAAATAAAGTTTACTTTATGATGAATATTAAATGGAACAACATGCATATTATGCAACCATGGTCTCCCTAAAAGAAGGTTGTAGTTGAGAGGTCCTAGCATCACATGGATGAAAGTGTCTAATACTATAGGACCAACCTTGACAAGAAGAGATATAACTCCCACATTTTTATTAGCAATATAATCAAAACTATTTATAAGTAGGCTATCTAGTTTTATAGTAGAGATATCAAATTTATAGTTTTCAACATATCCATACTACAAGCATTAAGTCCCAAACCATTATCAATTAAGTTTCTCTAAATGAGATTCTTGTTGCTAAGAATCGCAACCATAAGAGCATCATGTTGATCATGAATTTCCTTAGATGGTGAATCTTCATTAATAAACAAAATTCAAAGAGGTGCAGCTGTAGCATGGATACACTTTAAGAAAGAATTTACTTTATCTAGATTAGGTAGAGATTCAATAAGAGTAGATAAAGCCTTCTTCAAAGCCTCATGATAGGTGGGTAATGTTTGAAGAAGCTGGACCATAAAGAAATCTTAGTGTGAGTAGCACACAACTAATCAACTAAGTCACAATCCTTACCAAAGGAACTTGGTAAATGAGGTAATTGAGGAAGCACATGTTGAGAGGGAGGTAAAGATGTAGGATCTCCTAGAATAATTGATTGAGGATTATTTTGTCTTCGATAAGTGTGAGAAACTAAAGTGTAATCAAGTTTTCCTTTAAGGATTATAAGTAGCTTATCATCCTAAGTAAATCCTTTAAGAGTAATAATAGGTTGTTTTGATGGACATCCTTTAAGAGTAATGACAAGTTGAGAGAATCATAGAGGTCAAATACTACACATAGTATCACACACAGGAAGCCATGATATAATTCTACCATGAAGGTTTATTACAAAAGATGTAGAGGAAGTCATAGGAGGAATGGATTCAATGAAGATCTAATTCTTTCCATTCAACTCTTTGCTACTAGACACCTTTGAAGGTTCTCCAGTAAACTCATCATCAAAGTATTGGTAAAAGAAATCATATATCTTGAAGTAAAAAAAATACCTAAGATTAACATGTGAAGAAATCCTAACAATGCAAACTATTTTTGTATTTTTTTTGTAAATTCAACACATAAAAGAAAGACCTAACTAACAAGATAAAAAAAATGAGAGTTTTCATATAGAGTTCACCAAAATTTTCAGGGGGGAATGACAGCAACAAAATATAGTGGAAACTAGGCTAGGCAAGTTAAACATGTTCACCCTGAGATATTCAATATAAGAGAAAGAGGGACTTCTAAGCATAACTCTTGATAAGCCCTAAATTTTATTAGCAAGACCCCAAAGAGGATAAGGGATGCTAATACAAAATCTAGAAACTTGTCAAGGAAGTATGCCAACAAGTTCTCCTCCATGAAATGTAAATAATATATATGAAAAATATGAATCTAGAATACACACAAATAATCCAATAAAGATCTAAAAGTAACAGTATAATAAGAAGACAAATAAGGGATAATGAAAGATATGATTTGGCCCTATAACTCATAAATCTAAACTATTTCTGAACTTCCAACTGTGGATCTTTGAATAAAATATTAAAAAGAACAAAACCCATAAATCTGTCAAAAATCCAATATGGAAGGACTAAGTCAACTTGGCCTAAAGGATGCCCTACAACTAGGTTGACAGTAGGTCATATTCATGTTGTTGGCAATCCTCAAAATACAATTTTATACGGAGTAACTAGAGTTGGATGAGAATACATCAATAAAAGTATGAAGAGGCCAAGGAGAAGCTAAAATAGAAGTAAAAGAGGTTTCCCTACCTCAACAAAAGATACAAGCCTCCCCTTTTGATCCTAAGAGAAGAAAAAATTAAGACTCTAGTCAAGAGGAGACAAAATTTCATTAGGAGAGTGATCCCTTTCCCATCAGTCTTGGAAGCTATCATATAAGAAGAGGAAGAAGGGGATGATGAGGATGAAGAGAATAACTTGCCTTTGAACTAAAGGACTCATCTTGCAAGAGCCACAAAATCAAAATGAAGGAGAATATCTAAAACCACACCGCCATCCATTCTAGAGTAACCCATTCAATCCATAGCGTCTAAGGGTGAAATGCAAAAATGGATAGATGAATAGGATGTGTAGGGGATTGATGTCTCCAAGATATCAGATTTTTATTTTATGTCAGTGGGCATTGAATTAGTGGGAGACAAAATAAAAAATACTCCAACTAATCAACCTCAACATGAGGATTAGATTTAGTTACCACCTAATCCACAAGGGCCTAAAGTAGCTACACCATTGCTCATTAAGGTTAGATTTTGTGTAGATAAAGGATTAGCTACCCCTCTCCTAGTAAACACCAAGGAAGGATAAGTTCAAGTAGAAGAAGGGGAAGAGCCATAACAAGCATCTATTGAGGAAGTGCCAGAAGAAGGGTAGATAAGTGAGCAACCACAAAAAACTTCCCAAGACACAGAGGTAAGGACTATGGACTCCATGGACACAGATGCTCCTAGTGTAGATCTCTTACAAAAGGAGAGGACTCTAGAAAGGGGAGATAAGAGAAAGAACATAGCTGAACAAACTCCTTCATCCTCAAAAGAAAAATCCTTGATAGAGGATGTATCAAGATGACTAAGAAAAGAGGTCATTAGAAAGAAAAGATAGCAATTCATCATTTAGGAAGAGCATAAGATGGAATTAATTGAAGTTCTAAGGAAACTTGAGTCACCACCAAAGGATGTGTGACCATTAGCCTTCATCATGAGTGGTTAGAACTAGGAATTATTTTCTCACATGGCTATCCCTCCTCCAAATATAGATGTTGAAGAATTGACTCCAAGACATTATCATATCAAGGAGGTTATGTTGAGAAAGCCTACATTGGATGCTACTAAGCTAATGTTCATAACGAGAAATAAAGAAGTGTTTAGGCACTTGGAATAGGATGTGGCAGAACTGATAACACTTCGGAGGTAAAAAGTGATCCTAAAAGGATATCTAAGTGAAGTTGTTGGTCCCTTAGATCATAAAAATTCTAAAGAGACTTTGAACACAATATTGGAAAGAAGAGATAAGGGCACAAACTAGTTAGATCCATTTTTGAAGGCTTGTCAGCAATGGTGAGAAAGTTTTGAGGAGAAAAGTATACAAATTATACATGGAAATCTCAAGTTTCTACACCATATGCAGGATAATGTGGATAGGCTAGAGGCCATTTTGAATCAAGATTTTAGTTTGATGGACAAAGTACATATCTAGGGCAAAGACTTGCAAGCACTATAGGTCACTAAAGGCTAAAGGTATCAGATGCTAATAGAAGTATAATCAACAAAAGAGTTAGATAAGATTGATGATTGGATAGAAAAGATTGCAGATGGTAATACAATAATGGAAACATTACATGCGAAGATTCACAAGCTCATGGATCAAACCGAAGAGTGAATGTTGGAGGAAAAGAGGCATTATAGTGATGCATGCTTAGACATTTCCGAAGATGATTCTAGGGATAAGTTAATAGCTATAGAGGTAGTAGTTGAGAAATTTTGGAAACAAATTGAGGAGTCTTCCAATGATGATGACATTAGGCAAGCATTCAAAATGGAAGAGGTGAGTAAATATAGGCAGAAAGTCAAGAACAAGTATGAGGCCTTAGATTTTCTAGATGCAGCTCAAGTGACCAAGATCAATGAGAAGTTTAAGGGAAAATACCCAAGCATAGCTTTGGTATAAAGGGGAACGAAACCCAGAAGCCAAAATTTCAATTTCGACAATTGGTGAAATTTTGCATTTTTTGAACCTGCTTCCAAGGTGCATAGGTATGCAAGATGTGCACGTGCGCTAGTTGCACCTTTTCAGTGGTGTTTTCAAACATTTTGAAGAATTTAAAGTTGCATAAATAGTTAGCTAGTAGTTCTAAATTTAGAGCTTTCCATACACCTAAAATGGATTCTGACAATAGTTTATCTCCTACAAACTCCTAGTAAAGATGGGGCTTCTATTTTTGGCACTTCTAGACACTCCCACATCATCTAATGGCTTTCTCTTTCTTATTTTCTCAAGTTTTCTTTGTTTTAAGACATGTAAAGGCTCATGTATCCAACTAATGATATAAATATGGATGGAGTCCTACTAAGCACTAGTTAGATAGTCAACATGTACATAAATAAATTTGTTTTATTAGTTTAGAAGCGTATGATTGTAAAAAGATACCATGCACTCTCAACACAAATTGAGGAGAAGATTTCTTATAAATTTAGGAATTTAATATTTATTCCAAGTTGCCATTATTTTGATGCAATATATATGTTTTTGGTGCTCGTATTTGGAGTGTAGTGATTCTTGTCTAAGCATGTTATATTTTGTGGATTTGTTCTCATGAAGAGTAATTGAACCAATAGCTTTATTGTGTTATTTTGGTTCTGTGATCCTTTAATTTTGGTTTTTGTGATGGGTCTACAAATTCCAATAACATACTTAGTTCAAGAAGAGATCACCATATTTTTCCTACATAGCCTTTCATCTCACATTAGTGCACTTTCTATGCCCTTGTGATGTGATGAAAAGTGAAACATCTTACAATTACTGAATTCCCATCAATGATTGCATCACTAGAATTAAGGAAGTGCTACTCCTATTTTCATTGGTTACTGGCCGATCCTTTCAAAGGCTTAACTCATAGACAAATTAGTTTCATGGTTTATGTCCATTAGGATTTTACTTTTCATGTTATTTGCTTAAACTTCTTGTTACCCTATCTTCATTATTTTCTTTACTAACCCCATAGTTAAATTAGGAATTCATATAGTTACATTGTTAGATTGAATTCATCATAAATGAAAAAATACAAAAATATATTTCTTTTTGTGTGTTTTATTCTTTTGAAATAGCAAGCTGACTCAAAATCTTATCTGAATTGTTTAACAAACTAGCAAAGGCCTCCTTGTGAATAATTATATTTATCTTCAACTAAGTAGATTCTAGTAGGACACAAGATCACCGAAAACCTTAGAGTTGATCCCAGGTTAATTTTTCATTAAAGAGTTTGAAAGGATTCCTATCATTAAGCATCATGCAAAATGATAGCTCAACAAGATTGAAACCTATCTTGGATAAACTAGTTTCAAAGAACCAAATAGACGTTGTAGGAGGAAGAACCATTATGGATGCACTTATTACTACCTGTGATCTTATTCAATCCATGAATGGTAATTATAAGGCTACTATGACCCTTAAACTTGACATTTCTAAGGCTTATGATTGTGGGAAATTGTCCTTCTTAGACAAGGTTCTATCTAGATTTGGGTTCAAAGGAAAACTCCACAAGATTATTATAACTTGTGTGACCACTACTAAATATGAGGTCCTTGTCAATGTCAAGCCTACTAGTTTTTTGTCCATATGAAATTTTCTTAGAAAAGGAGATCCCTTGTTCCCTTACCTTTACACTCTAAAGGAAGAAGTTCTTGGGAGGAAACTCTCTAAAAAAATTCTCGCTAATTCTATGTCTATGTTTAAACTACTTTTAGGCTTCCAACATGTACTCACCAATAGTTCATGGATAGTACTATGCTTTTTGGAGCAGCTATCACTTTGGAAGAAACTTCTTGGAAATCTCTTCTCTCAAACTATGCCACTCTCTTGGGTTAGCATGTAAACTTTTTTAAAAGTAACCTATTCTTCTTTAAAACTAATAGTGAGGTCTAGTAGAGTATTTCAAGGGTGCTATTACGTAACATTTATGTTATCCTTGATACCTATCTTGGTCTCCCTTTCTCCCCATTGAAACCTTGCATTCTTATTGGAATGGTATTATTGAGAAATTCCAAAGGAAGTTTGTAATTTGCAAGGGTAAACACTTGTGCATGGATGTAAAGCTTCTTAAAGCTTTCCTCCAAAGTATCCCAACATACTTTATGTCCTTTACCCTCATGATAATAAAAGTGGTTGATGTTCTTGAGAAGATCCTGAAAATCTACCTTTAGTCTAGAACAAAAGAAAAGAGGAAAATGTTCCTTCTCAACTAGAATTAAGTGTGCAAATGGAAGAAGGAAGGGGGACTAGGTATTATAAGCTTTAGTAATGTATTTATAGAGCTTTAGTTTCCAAAATGGGATGGTCTATTTTGGAGGGATCTAAGGAATGTATGAAGATAATTAGAGCTAAATATCTTTCTTATGGCCCTTCTTGCATCTTCTTAATTGTTGATCTAAATAGTACTTATATATTATGGAAGAAATTATTAAAAATTAAAAATATGGTTAGAAAAAGTTATAGAAAGATAATTGGTAATGACATAAAAACTCTCTTCTAGACTAACACTTGGGTTGGAGACTTCTGTCTCTAAGAGCTGATCCCCAATCAAGGTCTTAAGGACTAGATCTCAACTAATATTCGTATCAAAGTGGAAAACTACATTTTTTGGAGAAATGGTAGAGCTAAATGGTTTAATTTAGATAATCATTGGCTAAGACACAAGGAGGCTAGAAGAATTGCTAGTATTAGGAGAGAGGATGTTTACAGTCTAAGAGAAATGTTACCAAATCCTACTTTGTTTCAGAGTATGCAAGAGGATAGGTAGATCTAGAAATATAATAGCAATGGTCTCTTCTTGGTC
>CM053784.1:404661689-404779189 GCA_028749045.1 Cupressus sempervirens | reverse complement strand
ATCATAAACCTAATTATATATCCCAACTTAAGAGCAAAAAACTTGAATTTAACCTTAAAAATCCTTTCCCCAACCATTAACTAAATTGAACCATTACCCTAGAAGATTGAACCAAGTTAAATGTTGACCTTAAGACTAAACCAAATCACCCTAAACTAGAACTCAATAATATATTGAACACTTTAAAACAAAATTCAAACCTAACTTTTTTGAATTAATGATGGTTTTTAATCTAAAAGCTCTAAAACTATAGTTCTATATCTAAAACCAAATTTAGCACTTTAAAACTTAATCCAATTTATTAACTCTTATCATAATTGAAACCTAAGCATGTAAACCTAATCAAACAGTACAAACCAAATTGAACCCTAATCCTAAAACTAATTAAACATTGATATCAAGGTCTCAAAATGATACATCATAAAAAAATTAGAAGAGACTTGAACGAATCAAGCATCTAATTAAGTAACCCTCCCTGGCCATCAAGAGGTGGAGGTGTCCACATCAGTGCGAGTACGAGGTCGGACTAGACCCTTAGATGGGTAGCCTAAATGTTTATTACCTTTGCAGAATGGAAGGCCATATAACATAATATTGCCTTATTCTATAAAAAGAAATACCCAACCCCTAGTGATATATATAGTAAGATCTTTTTCCTAATTTTACTATCAATTTTTTTGGTTAGAAGACTATAATAGTTCAAAATGATTTAGAAGATAGGGATAAAATGAGAACCATCATTCCTAGAATGAAGATGCATTATTCCAAGTGATAAACCCATTTCTATCATAAATCAACTCCTCCATCCAAAAAATTAGTAATGAGAAATCCCTACATCAAGTAATCAATGGAGGGCTCATAAAATTGATCAAGTGATCAAAAGAGGGCTCATAAAATCCCTAGGTCAAGTAATCAATTAATCCCCAAGGGGAGATAAGAATCTCATTAAAAATTAGAGACAGGACACTCCTAAATGTGTATCATACAAAATAATTATTGCCAAGGTCTTAGCCTCTAGACTAGAAGATATCCTACCCAAGATCATTAACCCTACACAAAAGTGTTTTGCAAAGGATATTTATGCATATTGGAGAACTTGATAACCTATTGGAAGACTTTGGATTGAGAAACATTTCTAGGATCGAGTGTAGGCATGCTCAAGTAATTGATTATGAAAATGTCTACAAAAAGGTGGAATGGAGTTTCACTATGATGATGTTGCAAGCCCTCCATCCAATATTAAATGTCAAATGGTGTCCTCTCTTATGATTGGTGTCAAGGTTTTAGTAAAGAAATTAATGGGGTTAGATCATAATTTTTAGGACTCTCTAGATCAATTATGAAAGGGTGTCCTCTTGCATCCTCTTTATTTTTTATTGTTGAACATTGACTCATTACATTATCTCCTTAGAGATAATCAGTTGTCTCTAAAAGTTAGAGGATCTACTCTCCAAATAATTAATAAGTATCTAATGTACATAGTTTGTTGATAATATATTTCTATTTTTTTTAAGCTAGAAGAGTGCAACACAAGTCATTTAATGATCAAATTGGACCTCTTTTCTTTGTATATGTTAGTAAGATTTATGTCTCTACATATATCTTATTGGGGCTAAATATTGAGTCTCCTACCTTGTGTAGTAAATATGGTATTGGATGGAGATTTCATAATTAAGTGGTTAGGTACCTAGGGATTCCATCTGTAGTAAACCCTAACATATAAATGAAATGTGTCTTTATATCAACAATAAAATCTTTTGAAAGCTCAACAACTGGAACTCTAATTATCTCACTTTGGTTGGTAGAATTCAAGTATGTTAAAAGATTCTCTCCTTGAATATTCAGTGTAAGTTTTTCTTCTTCCTGCTCATTCTATTTAAATCAATTTGGTCTTCCATATAAATCTATTAGGACCATTTCATGGATAGCCAAGGGATTACTTTAGCAATAAAATGAATAGCCAAAGCTTCATAAGGTAATGAATTATGGATTATGATTAGAATTAGGATTATTATACATGGTTAGGGATAGGGTTCACATGTAAATTAGTTCATTACTTGACATGATCTACACTTATAGTTTGAAAGAAGGTTTTCAAATTGGTGCCATACTCTATTTTTGAGATCTTCTGAAATTGCTTTTGTAAGAGATGTTTATCTCAATACCCGTATATGTACATAATATGATGGTGCTTCCCCATACATATATACTCAATATACTTTACACATTATATGCAACTTCTTATATTTTCACCTTTACATCTTTTCCCCCTTTCTAATGTAAATGCCAAAGGTGAATTTTACATGGTTATTCCAAAATTTGACAAGAAGTCAGAACATATCTTTAGAATTAGTGCCATTGTCTTGTCCCAGTTTTCTTGTAACATCTTGTTTGTGTGCAATGTAATCTAAAATTCTGCTGATAATTCTATCATCTGATCAACAATGGAGAAATTGTTAGTATGTGCTCTATGACATGAGTGTTTTTGACACCTTTCTAGAGAATACTTTTTATTAGCCAACTACTTTTTGTAGAACTAAGCAGATAATAGTTAGGATTCAAACTACAATCATAAATATTTTTTAATCAATTCATATTTCTATCTCTAAGCTTTCATTAGACAATTGTAATCTTAACTCTCGTCTTAGGACCATAATAAATATCCGATACAGGTAAATATAATTGTAACTAAAACCATAATCCTAGGTAAGTTCCCTAACATTAAAGGATCGCAATCGTTATAATAATCTTAAGCTTAGCCCTCATGAAAATTGTTAACATAAAAAAATTGTAAACCATAACCTTGTCATAATCTTAACTTTGTTTCATCCTGAGACATGAACATGTATAATCCATAATGAGTTCATACTTAAAAATTTAGTATTTAATGTTTAATTTGACTTAAGTGTTTAACTTTATTTATAATTTAATTGATATAATTTTAATAAAGATATGCACATTTATATAGATTGAGTTGATAAATTTTAGATTTAAAATTTATTAAATAGTAATTTTGTCATACATGTATTATGTTGTGATGTATTTTTTATGTGTTTTATGTTTTATGTTGTTTAAATATATATGCAGATTATATTTGATGGACCCACCGCCACCCCCTCCCCCTCCCATACCCCCACCTCCACCACCTCCATCTCGACCTCCACCTCCACCCCCACCCACACCCACACCTCCACCACCCATCGTGGATGAGCTCCGTGAGACCATGAGGCGTAACCTCAATGACCTCATGAGTGATATAGAGGCTATCCGACGTGAGAAGCACCGCCCCCCCCCTCCCTCACCTACTACGTCTTGCAGATAGCATGAAAGGCATGGCTGACTCCATTCATCATTTTGATGTAGACATCGATTCATTTAGATCATGGAGGGAAAGCATTTGTGCCTTCTACTATGATGGCTTATCATATAAAGAGGTTTATAACCTACATATAGGTAAAGGAAATTTTCAACATTATTTTGTAAACCCTAAGACGGGTGAACCAATTAGTGAGAAGAAGCCTCACATTTCCATTAGGTGGTGTACACATCCACGCATAGCAAGACATTTTTTGGAGTGGTGGTGGATGGTATTTGACCATCCACCACACGCTAATCATGAGATGCCCATGTACTTCCTTAGGAATTTATGGGCTGAGTTTGAGTTCGGTTTGAAACCCAACTATTTTGATATGAAAGCATTTCAGGGGGTTGGTAGAGAGATGCCTCAAGATAGGTCAAGGGCAAAGCTGAGTGATAGAACGAGAAATTGCAGGCAAGCTGAGCCCCTTGTACCTCTTCTTGCGCCTGTTGTGCCTGCTCCTCACCATCATCATGCAATTTCATCTGCTTTTACCCATTTGAGTGCCCTTTCGGGAAATTTAGTAAGCAGTGGACGTAGGCAGTACATGCTCCTCCACTTCGACATGTTTGTACTAGCTATGGAGGCATATGTACATGCCCCCAGAGCGATCCTGGTGCAGCACACGATGGTCATTATGCTGAGGGTACAGATTTTGTTGATGATGTATATTCTACCCATGGTGATGGTAGTGACGAGATAGACGTGTCATCATTTGTTGACCTCATGCAGCAGGGAGAGCTTGGAGAGAGTCAAGAGCAACAGGTAAAATTTTAATTTCAATATAAATATAAAGTGCACATAATTATTTACTTTCTACATATATTTTTAATTATATTAACTATATTAATTTGTACTTTTCAAATAGAAGAGGATGGATGACACTATTCCTCCTAGGAGGCAGTATAGTCTTATTTCGAGACCTATAGATGTTGGCATCCCTTATATGGTATGCACTTTGAATTACACTATAATAAATATACATTCAAATTTGAATTTAATAACATGTGCTCATATGTTCTTTTTATTTGATTTTATAGGGATTGTCTGCATCTACACATACTGATGTTAGTACAAGTCCCACTCCAGTTACCACTAAGGCACAACCTCAAATACATGCGGTATGAACTTTTGACTGAAGACAAATAATTTGTATTATTTTTATGTATGTACATTATTATTAACTTATAATCTGAACAATTTTGACTCACATGTATATATATTTTATGTGTTTTGATTTTACGAATAGGAGCATGGATATCATACTCATCCATACGGGCCTCGGTATAGTCTATTTTCGACTCCATCTTATGATTATTGTGCTAGCATACCTGTAGACACATCTGTGACATTGGCTACCACTCAGGTATGATACATACATTATATATACATGTTTAATTTATAGTGTATAAAAAATGTAGTTTACAAATTATGTACTTTGTAATTATATTCATGTATATTTAATTTTGACTAAACGTTTATGTATCCATAATTTTAGGAGTACGTCACCACGAGTGTTGCTGAGAGCATAGGACTTAGCCAAATGGAGGTACCTACATCATCATTCGAGGTCAGTATTGTGATTTGTGTACATAATGTATAGTTCATTATGCTCTAAAATCAAATTAAAAAAATGTATGTATTGTAAATTACAGGACCTCACCATTGCTGCATTTGGTAGTTTTGACAGTGCGCCTCCTCCCATTACTGAGGGACACCCATCTCATGTGGTATAATTTATTTTATTATGAAGTGAATATTTAATTTATTTGCAAGCTAGATTTTGAGACCCATTTCAATTAAGCAATTAAATGATGAGACGTGCCTCCTGTTACATAGGGTGATACATCTACCTCAGAGGGTGTCCGACATGATGAGATGACTCATATTACACACGATGATCCATTTGAGTCCTCTTCGCGTGGAGCAAAGAGGACATTTGATCAGATAGATTAGGTCTTGTTGGCACCTATAGATTCTGTTTTTATGATGTATATATATATTATTTATGATGTATGTGCACTTTGTGTTAGGATAGTTAAAACTGTATGTTAGACCATGTATTTTTTCACTTCATAGATCATGTTATGATGTATGTTAGACCATGTACTATTTTTTTACAATTTCTTATCATGCTTGTGTATGTAGTACATATATTACTATGTTTCACCATGTTCTAAGATGAACAATAATTTTAACTATCTATAGAGCATTATTGGATAAATATCACATCAAATTTATGCATTGAGATAATTCATACAAATAAAATTGACCTACTCGATTAAAAAATGTATTGATAATGTACCTAACAATGTATCGTAAGTGATCTTAATGTGTTGTTTGGTAATGTAAGACTCATTATCACCTAATAAGACCTATTATGTGGTAGTAAACATATGAATACCTATCATAATGTATAACATATATAATGACTTATTAGGACTCCCATGTCCCCTTAAGACACACATCTATGGATAATGTACCTAACAATGTACATCATGTAAGTGATCTTAATGTGTTGTTTGGTAATGAAAGATATAATAAATACAATGAATACAATGAGTAATGATCTTTAAATTATCATGTGCAAGTCACTTGTTTTTAATATTAAAATCAATAGTAATTTGAAACTTCAAACAAACATTAATTTAAACATGTTTGAATGTAAAAGTAATAGAACAAAATAGGAGGTCATTACTTAAATTGACAATTAATTTATAATAATTTATCAAGTGCACATACCTTTAACTTTCAAATAGAAGTAAACTCTCATGTTTGAATTAGTTTGTACAACATATTTCACAATATATGTAAGACAATGTCAATAATATATTTATAGTTCACTTAACTCATTTGAAACATAAATTTGGTTGAACGCATCTCTTCAAATGAGGTCCTATAAAATAAAAATGTAAAACAAAAACACACATGTTAATAAACACATAAATTAATATTCAAGGTATCTGAACTATGTAAATATATATGTGTAATTTGTATGTACTAACTATGTGAAATTACACAAGATGTTGATGTTCGATCCACTTTAACACTTAAATTTGCATAAATTGTAATTGAGACTTGAATAAGACGTATATAAGTTCTCTAAATTGGTATTGAAAACACAAACATACATGTAATTAAATTATATAAGTAAATATAGATATATAAATAATACAATAATGAAAAAACATACATGTGTTTGATTTAAATGTAGTCATCCCATTGTACCATCTACATCCTCTCTCTTTTGTAATGCATCTATGACTGTCTCATGCTTGTCCATTGAAATTGTCCATAATACCTTATTGTCGGGTCTGCCTTTGTACCTTTCTAATATGATATTTGTTGCCACAACCAAATGAGAATAGTGTAAAATCTTCTTTTCAGTTTGGTAGTCTTCAAATGATGGCAAACCATTTCTTCTTGTTAGGTATCTACGTAGCCAGGTGCCAGCTACAACAACAGACCCGATTGGATACTCAAAACCATCATCGTCCACTTGATGACATGTCATTTTTTTCTTAGGTTCCACACATCTAGCTAGCCAATACTCAGTCTATTCATCATTATTACTAGGTGCAATAACAGCATAAACATGTCCTACAAGATAAGATAAAGTTTAGAAACACTTTAATAACTCATGTACATATGCAAATTATATAAATTGAAGCATGAGATCGAAAAGAAATCTAATTAAATTGTGCATACCAGGTTCTATGAGATCTGAAATACAATCATAGTCTTCTGATGCAAAAGTAACATTCTGGCCTTCATTTACTATATCATCTTCAAAATGCGTGTCAGTAGGTGCTAATGATCTTTGTTGCCAATCTTCAACCCATTATGTATTCTCACATTCTTCCCATTCACCTGCAAGACAAAATTGACAAAAACAAGCAAGCTCCCTAATCCATATAGTCCAAGTGTTAGAATCTGAACTCCTAAATGAATGCCATTTAGCTGAACCACTAATTGTATCACAATCATATCTTGAAGGGATATTATTTTCTTCAACTAGTTAGAAGAAACGTTTGATTGTAGAGTTTTGACTTGATCCCGTGTATAAATATTTGTTACACCATTCGACAATCTCATGTGCATTTTTGAATTTAGCTCTTTCCTCAAATTTTAATTGCTCTTTACTAAGGGCTCTCTTCACACATGCACCAGCACCATCATGTTCTCCTTTACCATGTCCAGCCTCAAAAAAATTCCACAAATGTTGGACGCTAGTTTGCTTATGTGTCCTACTCAACCAATACAACATTCTAGCATTCTTGAATTGTCCTATATAATTATCTAACCATATCCAATGTTGTATCATTTGAATTTGTCTCTCTTTTAAATTATCATAAAAGACCTTGAAACAATATTAGACAAACTCAGATGAATGGAGTTTATTATCACTTAAATAAAAATGGTACTTTCTCAATATTTTTTGATCCTCCTCTATACTATCCTATAAACTATATGAACATAAATTGTTACTTGCACTGAATTGTAATATTGTGGTTGTACCTCTTCTTGCAGTGCAAGCGTGTAGTTCTCTGCAAAGTCAACAACTAAAAGTATAGTACCAATTGGAAATGTATTCTTACATATGTGAAATTGTCCATCAAGCCATCTAGAATATTGAAGGTGTTTAACATATTTTGGTATGATCACACTCTTAAACTCATCCATAAATGCATGCCAACTAACTTTATCTATAAATAGATCACACCTTCTTCCAAACTTCCCATCCTTCAATGGATATTCAATAGTTTTGAATCTTTTTACCTCAACTAATTGTTGTCCAAAAGTAGTCAAAGCATTTTTATGCAAACATTCATCTAACAAAGAAAGATTGCCGCACATATCACATGTACTAGAAAGACATGCATTGAAAAGAAAGTATTGATCATTACGTGGCTTACAAAACAAACCTGATATGAAATCTTTTATAGTTTGAGGTGGTATTTTTATACCACATTCTTGCAACATTTCTTTACTATGCATGGTACCACGTATAAATTGAAATACATCATAATGGTAACGAAATTGAATATGAGTTTTACAACAACATGTGATTCTTTCCTTGTTAATCCTTACATACCATGGTTTACACTTTTCAAAAGTTCTTTGACTAATGACCTAATATTTAATACCTTACCATCTACAAATTTTTTAAACAATTCAGTTTGAGTCATGTCCAAAATGTTTTTAGGATGTGGATCACATATTTTTGACCCAATTCTCAATTTAAGAACATCTCTTGAATTAGGTGATACTCTTGTACTATCATGCCAAAAAATTTCAATCAAACTTTTGATTTCACTAGTAAGTTTCATATCACATCTCGGGAGTCTACCACTAGAAGTCCATAAATATTTGCTGGATCACATTCAAAGTTAACCCTTCTCTTTACAGCTCTTTTTAAAGTATTACAATTCACATTAAGATATCCACTTATGTTGGTAATCAATCTTTTCTTAGATGTTGATTTGTTAACTAAAGCTGTTGTTATTGCTCGTCGTCCTGCATTCTTATCTTTAGATCAACTTCTCTTTCCGATAACATCAAAGGCACTAGCAACAGTGGATACAACTTGTTTTAAAGACTCATTTTTATTCTTGGGTTTTGCATACATTCCCAACCTTCTCATTACTTTTCGCATTTTATACAATTTAATTAGTTGCAACATTAGCTGACATTGAAACCCAAATTTCTTTTTATAAAAAAAATGCCTATACAATCTATTAGCATGTTTCCTAATTTGTCTCCATGAAACCAATTCCTCAATATTATCTAACACATCATTAAGAATATGAAAATTATGTTTAGACACTTTACTATCATCCTGACATGTTTGTTCAGTAGTTGGTGTTTCTATGTTTACATTCATGCAATTTTTATTTTTAGACACTTTACTATTTTCACTGTTATTTGGGATTTGAATATCATTTTCAAATTTTCTTGGCATTTCTTTTGGGGCAGGCATTTCAATTGGAGTGTTTTTTGCATGATCGTTTGACAATTGCTTGTCATGAAGAAAATCTAAATTGTTTAAATCGTAACCTGCTTCTAAAAAATCACCAATTTAATTGTATTGGGTTCTCTTCTTTGACTTCTTCATCCATCATGGTATCTTCAATGTCTTTCTCCTTTGAAACATTGTTCAAGTCTCTAATTCTCTGTCTTCTCTCTCATTGACGTTGTGCTACATTCTCTTTATTTACTGCAATCTCCTCATCTGTCAGAACTCTTGCTTTCTCCTTTCTTCATTGTTTTGATCCCATGTTTGCACCAGTTTTGAATTTGAATTAGTAGCCTGCAAATTGTATAAGAGGACAAGAAAATAGAATAAGCATGAAAAAATTCGGTGTTGCAGGTCAAAATTGTTGTTCAATCATTTCAATCATTGAAATTGGGTTGGTGGGGCAGCTTTTGGGACCGAACGGGTACATCAGAAACGAGTAACCGATTTCTTAAAAATCGGGCACTCGATTTTTTAAAACTCAAGTACCCATTTACAAATCGAGTACCCAATTTTTAAAAAGTCAGGTGCCTAATTTTAAAAAAGTTGGTATAACGGTTTAAAAAAATCAGGCACCCGATTTTTGAATTACAAATCGGGTGCCCGATTCGTGAGACATGAGTGGGAATTTGGCATGGCTCCCAACTTTTTCATGGGGTTTTGCCTTGGGGAAAGGCATGGCATAGGCTTGGTCCCGCCAAGCTATGCCTTTGTACTCCTTGTTTTTCCTAAGGCATTTAATCGACAATTTCTGATATTGTTGTAATTTTTTTAGTCATTCCTATTGAATTTTTTGATGAGACAAAAACCCATTATAGGTCTTTTTGTTCTAATTTCAAAAATGTATATTTTATATTGTTATTACTTTATTTTCTATTTTTCTACTATTTATTAATCAAAACTATCTCCTAAATCTTAAAAAGTGACATTCACTAAAACTTTATAACTTTTTTATTTTATAATTTTTCTTAAATTAATTTATATGTCATCAATCTATAAACAATTATTTTCATGTTTAAAAAAAATAAATATGAAAAAAGTGAGATTTTGATCAAATTATGTGGTCCGTACATGAGAGGTTTTAAAATTTACCTTTATAGCCAATTAATAATTAATCATAAAAAAATTATTCAATAAAAAATTAAGAAAAAATATTGTCATCAATCTTAGGTGTATTAGGTAAGTCTTTTTTAAAGTATTTGCAAAAATTCATTTATTTGTGTCAAATTATGGTGTCCGTACATGAGCGTGGTATGGTCCTGAAACAGGCATTTTGAAAAAGTGGTTTTTAAAGATCCATACCAAAAGAATAATCTATCATATGGGTGCACAAATAAATTACATATTCAAAAACTAGATTCCGAACACTAAAAATTTTATTTCTGGAGTTTTTTAATATTCAATATCGAAATAGCTCAAATTTTGACATCAATTGAAAAAAAATTTCAAAAACAGGAAAAACACTTCCACTTTTTGGCCAAAAGTGAGACCCAACTTCTTGCACTGACCCATATATATAATATATATATATGTATATATATATATATATACATATATATATGTATATATATATATATATACATATATAGACATATACATATATATATACACATATATGTATATGTATATATATATACGCATATATATACATATATACATATATATATATATATATATATATATATATACATATGTGTGTGTGTGTTTGTGTTTGTGTGTGTGTGTGTGTGTGTGTGTGTGTGTGTGTGTATAGAGAGAGAGAGAGAGATAGTAAAACATAAGACCTCTTATATGGAGGTCACCCCAATTCATCGCTAGACTATAGGTGGGTTCTCACAAAAATAGATTTATTATTATGTGTTAAATTCAATTAAATTTGAAGCCATGATCTCTTACATTAGAGGCTCATAGTAAGACCTCTATTTTTATTCAAAAAATTGATCCAAATATCCTAATAAATACATGTATGTATCTAAAGAAGTTAGGAATCTAAAACCTGCAACCAAAAACTCTAAAGTTAAAAGGAAATCCTTTAAAGAATCTCTTTTGTTTGAAGCCTTGGCTAAATGAAATGACATGTTTGGTAAAACTAGTCATGTCAGTACCCCAAATAAAAACAAGATTTTGAAGGAAATTGTAGAGGTGGACAATCAAGATTTGAATGATTTTTCTAATGGAGATGAAGGTGATAAGAAAGATAGGGTTGAAGCATATAGAATTGATTCTATCTCTATAGAGAGGAGGTCTAAATGATCGAGGGAAAAGAAATGGAAAAATTATAAGGAGGACTTCATTAAAGACTGGGAGAACATCAACTAGGCCTAATGTCCATGGGCCTTTTCTTTCCTTTCTACTCATCTTTTTCAGTTTCTTAGTTAATACTTTATGGCTAGATATGGTTACTATGTTCATGCTTGTGATTTTGGGATACATTTTAAAAGCTATTATGTTTAATATGATTCTCTTTAATTGTCAACACTTTGATTGATAAGTTAGACTCTATTTTTATTAAGTTTTGTTCTTTGGTGGGTCTCTAGTTGTTTGAGTTAGAGATGATCTTTACTGTTTCTCAATTATAATGGCTTAGGGTAGAAAAGTTATAGTTTTTACTCTGTTTTTGTTTTGGTTCAAGAACCTTATCTTTCCTCCTTTAATAAAAAATAGATAAGTGTGAAGATTGAAGAGACTAAAGATTGATAAGTAGGAGAGTGTAATGTGTGGGTAAAATCTGACTGTGCAATATACTGAATTTTTTACACATAACATATTTATCCAATTTATATTTTTTTCCTTCCTTACCTCAATTAGTTAGTCATTCAAAAATATATGTTTTAAGAAGTATGTGGTGAGTGAGAGTGTTGTTATCTTGTCAAGCAATAATGATTAATTAATTAATTTGACTTTCTCTCTAAGACACAACATATTGATTTATTATATCTAAATGGGAAAGGATGAAAGGGTATTGGTAGAGAGAAACCTTTTAAGCTACATATTTGTAATTGAATTTGGTTATAAATTGACAAATAATAATAATATATTTTTTCTCACACCTTTTGAGTACCAAGGCTACCACAAGGCTTCAAATATTCTTTGTACAATCAACAATTGATTTCCATTGGAAAATTTCATTATTTGGAAAGGGAGTTGCATAGGATTGGGAACCCAAAATCTATGGTAGTTAGAAGGATACAATGAAATGGGATCTAGAGAAGAAATTTAGATATTCTAATCAACTTGATTGTTGAACAAAGCATACTACTCATGGAAACAAAGATAAAGGAAATTTTATGGTGAACATGTATTCCCTTCACTTCCATAGAACTAGCATGGTTGGTCACTCAAGATGCATATTTTGAACTTCTAAGATCTTAAAATATATATGAAATGAAAGTATTTCTTTTGACAATTCCAAAACTTTTATGAAGAGGAAGTGAGTGTGTCTAAATAGAATTATGATGTGGTTATTGATGTTGGTATTTAAAATCTTGCAAGAAAAGGACTAGGGAAAATATAATTTTTTATTTAAAAGTCAAATATCTATTTAGATTTTGAAGGATACTCTTAAATTTTAGATGGGTTTTTTGGAATCCAAAAAATTAAAGAAGAAGAAAACATAATGCTACTTTGGCATGCTACTCAAAAAAAAAATTTCATGTGGAAAGATGAAATTCATTACATGTATTGTAAGTAAAATGTGTGCTCAAAGTAGTCTAGAATGGTACATACTAACAATGGATGTCCAGAAGCTCTTTCTCCTACTCCATTGTTTATTTTTTTCATAGTCATCATCTACAATAAAACATTTAACAAAAATATTATAATTTAGATTAATTATTATTACTTAATTATTTTAGAATTAATCACATCTAAATTTTCCTATTGGTTCATGTTAATGATAGCATGTATTACACAAATGAAATCTTTTTCATTTTTTATTTTAAATAATAGAAGGATAAGTGACATTCTCAGTTGTAAAATTATGCATACCAAGAGTTTAACCTCATATTAATTAGTTCATTTCCTCTTTAGTGACTTTAAAAGCTATAAGAACTATCACTAAAATCTACCTTTTAAACTATTGCCACATAAGTCAAAACTAAAATTAAATTCAATCAATAATAAATACACCAAACAAAATAAAAAATTGAAATAATTTTTTTAATGTCAAAAAATATTTTTTATAGGTGAAAATCAAGGGAAAAAAATACAATAACAATATATATACACTAGAATCAACTATTTAGTAGAAGAGGTTTTTTTTTATTGGGTTGTACAACTATTAGGGGAATCCTTGTCAACATTAAACACTACCTTAGAGGAGACAAATAGGTTGGAGGTTTAAATACTCATTTCTAGCGAAGACCTAAGAAGATTTTCATACAAATCATGATTGAGATTTTCCATTCTTGATAAAGTGAACAATGATAAAGAAAAGGTGGGTCTGTTCCCCCTTCATTTTTCAAAAGTTTGACTCTGTGGTGTTTTGGAAAAAAGGTTTTTGCAAAGATTTCTCAATCCCAAAAGGTGGGGTAGGTTTCTATGGTTAAAGATATGGATGAGACTTGTATTAATGTGCATGATTATTCCCAATATTTTTGTATTGGTAAGATGTAGAACACACTAGTGGTTAAGTATGGGGGTCATGGACTGGACATAGTGGTCACTAGAAAATGAATTTAATCTTCATGGGCTCTTAAAGGTTATGTAAGAATTTATTCACTCCCTAAAAGTCATTTGTATTTCTCCTTCTCCTTTAGAGAATTTTTCCATTGCATTATGGGCTTGACCCCCTTGTTCTTTGGTAAAGCCTCACCCTAGTTGTATAAATAACACCCAAGCTTTGACCCTCTAGCTCACTTAAATGGAGTGATTTCTACATGGGTTAGGCTCTTAAGCATCCCACTAGATTTTTTTTGTGTGGAGACTTTGGAATGAATCCTTAACTCATTTGATTAGTTACTAGGGGTGGACATTATCACCATGAATATATCCTGATTCATTTATGTTTTGTTCTTTGTATCTATGGCCCCAGGAACTATGCTTCTAATCTTTGTTCTTATGAGGTCTTTTTTGGAATGTGAAGCCACCATTGGTAGCATCTAGTTGTGGTTGAATCATCATAGATGCTCATGTACGATTCAACTTACTATAAATAATAAGTCAGTTAAATGAATTTCCAAAAATAGTAATTTTAACAAGTGTATTACATATATTTGAATGATTCATACTTACTAAAAATAGTAAGTAGTTTGTAAGTTAAACTATATAGTAAGTTGTTATATGTAACTCAGAGACACGATTGTTCATATATTCTGAATATTATTATAATGGTGAAAATTCTTGAGAAATTAAATTGAGAGACATTAGCTTATGGTTTTTTACTAGTATTTTACCAAATTTTTCCACATAAATTTTGTTTTATGTGTGTATTCTCTTCTTTGCAATTTTTTGCACTCATTGAATTTTTATTTCAATTTGGTATCAGAGAAAGGTTATTAGCATAAAATTTATTTCTTTAGAGTACTAACCAATGGAAAGCAAGTTTGTTACCATATTTGAATTGCAGAAGTTTGATGGCTCAAAATTTTCACTTTGGAAGCCTAAATTTAAAGATTTGCTAGTAAAGGATGGTTGTAATCTAACCCTCAAGGGACTTTCATCAAAACCAACAAATTTGAGCATGTCGAATTATGATCTAATGGATAATATTTTTAGATCTACAATCCAATTATCTCGAATAGATTCAATTATGTTCAATGTTGCAATGAAATCTACTCATAGTTTATGGAGTAGTCTTGAAATATTCTATGAAATAAAGTTTTTGGAAAATAAAATTGTTCTATGAGGAAAACTATATAGTTTGAGGGTGCATGATGATATATCGATCATATATCACCTAAGTGATTTTAACACTCTAATAAGTTAGTTGGCTTTAGTGGGAATAAGATTATTACAAATGATGAGGTGACAAATTTACTTTGCTACTTACTTGATAGTTGGGATCAATTAATCATGGCTCTTAGTAATTTTGAACCACATAGAACATATATCCTTTAAAATGTATCATTTCTTTAATCTATGAGGATTTGCATCAAAAGACATCTAAAGGATCTACCTCTAATGAAGCTTTAGTTGCTAGAGGTGGAACTCGAGAGAGAACTGGTATTGAGCATGGATAGAAAAAGGTACAAATCCAAGGGGAGGAAAAAGATGAAGTATTGGAACTACGGTAAGATTGAACATGTTAAAAAGGATTATAGGCTACCAAAACTGACCAAGGAGACTATTTTTACAAATGCATTTGAACTA
The DNA here is from genome assembly GCA_028749045.1 of Cupressus sempervirens. Taxonomy (NCBI): domain Eukaryota; kingdom Viridiplantae; phylum Streptophyta; class Pinopsida; order Cupressales; family Cupressaceae; genus Cupressus; species Cupressus sempervirens. Next base: position 404,763,506 of record CM053784.1, on the reverse strand, counting down.
AATATTGAAAAATTTCAAATGGGAAATTAGAATATGCAGAGGTATTAACAACTAACTTGAGAAGTTATTTACTTCATGTTTGGATTCTTGATTCTAGTGAATCTTTATTTGTATCTCTAATTATTTATTTCTATTAGTGTCAACCAATCATCTACAAGTTAGAATTAGATGGTCATCATTTCAACTAAGTTACTCTATATAGGTTGAGTCATGTACATAAGAAAAGTATGTACCGAGCTCTATAGGAGTCAAGTAAGTTTATGGTCACAAAATATTTTTTATACAAGTCAAGTTCATCAGTGATCGATTATGTTCATGCATAGAAATTTTGAGTTATATAGTGTGTGATGAGCACAATACGTGTTGAGCATCAAAAGAGTAATACAAATTGAGCAATAACAATGTCAAGCATCAGGAGATAGTAAATATTGAGCAATACAGAGCTTACATAAAAGTTATTGTTGGAATAGAGTTTGAAGAAAATGACCATCAAGCTAACTTGGAAGGAACATTTAAATTTTGAAGAGTTTGTTATAGAACATTTAATACTTATAGAGGTTGTTATAGAACATTTACATGACATGGATCACAAATCCCTATGTTGTGCATTGAACAATCAAGATGAAAAGGAAAAATATGGAATGATCTAGAAAAATAATTTCGAAACTCTTTAAATAGTGATGATCTTAACCTAGATCAAGGGAATCTGATATCATAATGAGAGAGATGGACATGAGAAGAGTATGTGTGTGAACATGAAGGATTGCGAACAATTTAGAAGTTAGCAAAGGGTTTTATTATAATTTAACATAGTAAGTGACCTAGTCATAGCAATGAAGTGAAAAGGAAAAGACAAATAATATCATATCAAAGGAGAGGATTACTTAGCAAGAAGAAGACTTGAAATAAGCTTATAGAGAGAACTAAGAGTGAGGTACTGAATTAATTTTAATCAACTTGAATTAGTGCTAATATTTTAATAGAGTGGTTTTAATAGAATTTTTTAAATCTCCTAATAGAGTCGTTTGTTGTGTATGTTAAATCCTCTAACAAGGTGAGACCTAATAGTCTCTTAAGCCTCTAATAGGGCAGATCAGATCTTATGGTCAAAATTTGTAACCTTAACTAGTTAACTTTATTACTATAGTAGTGAAGATTTGTGGGTGTCATGCCAAACCCATTTTAACTTTCACCTTGGAGGGTTTTTGGATAGAAAATATTGTGTTATGAATTTAATTTGATGCATGTGATTGAGCAAGTTTATATGTTACAATAGATTTACATTACAAGTTTTATATCCACAAGTCTACTGATAGGTGTGAATAAATTGGTGGAAATTTGTAAGTGTTTAAGATTCTAGTTCACCCCCCCACCCCCCCACCCCACCCAACCCCTTCTCAATTTCTCTAGTTTATCAAGTTTATACCTCCATTAGTCAATGATTTTTATTAGAGCATTAGTTCTCTAAGAGAATCTTAGTATCTTGGAGGTTAGATCATGGAGATGGAGGATTTAAAATTGGACAAGATTATTGAAAATCAATTTATTGACATCCAAATCATATTATAGAATATTGAGAAGGTAGAACAAGATTTAAAGCATTCCCTAAAAAGAAAAAAGGAATTTTCCATCTAGATTTTTTTTAAAAAATCCAATGAAGAACTTGAGACTAGAGTACTATTTGAATCAATCAATCCAAATGACAAAGCCTCTACTCATCTACTTGACAAGAACAAACTATTGAATGAAGAAATAAGTGGATTGAAAAGAGAACATGAAATCCAATTAGTAAGACTATGTGAAGTGACTCAAGAAAAGATCAAAGTTGAAGAAGATAAGACTATGGATGAAGAAGACAAAAGGGTAATGGCTACCAAACTAGAAGATAGGATAATAGATGTGAAGAATCTCACAAATACTCAACTAGACATGATGAATTAACTAATTCTTGCAAATCAAGAATCAAATTTTAAAGATGTCAAAATTAAAAATATCAAATCATAGAAGGACATACTGAAGAATGAACTACAAACTAAGAAAGAATCCATGGAGAGATTCAAAAAACCAAAAGAGGCAATGAAGTAATTTGAAGAACTCATGAAGTCATCAAGTTGTTTTGATGGGCTAAGACATTCATGCACTAAGAAAGGAGCATCATCCAGGAATGGAGAACTGAGGAATGCAAAGTGAAAGGAAAAACTAACATGTTATCACTATGGAAAACTTGGTCATAGTACAAATATCTATCGAAGAAAACATGGTATGAAAAATTCTAAACCTAAGTTTACTAGTTATCATTTTTTACTACAAGAAACAAAGACATAAAATACATGAGTGTAGGTCAAGATTGGGCAATACAATTGCTACACCAAAATTTGAATGATATTGCTATAACTATTAGAAGTATGGGCAAAGAGCATATGAATGCATATCATAGACAAAACCTTACCAGACAAATTAGAGGAAGAGTTATGCACCTAAAAATAAATGTTCCAAATGTCACAAGTTTAGTCATCAAGGAAACAATTGTAGGACTCAAGTACATTTAGAAAATCAAACAAAAGATAAAGTCAAAGTCAAAATGGACAATGGGAAAATTAGAAATGAATGAACCAGAAATGGAAAAGGAAGGTATGTATGGAAATGTATACTTAATTGGTTTATCATGCATTAGTTCCTTACATATGAATGTGCCAAAAGTTCATATTTGCATATGTGAAGATGCATAAGAAAATTTTTGTGAAAGAATGTTGAGTGTTAGAAAATTATCTATGTTGACTGAGTATTACAAAATAGACTGAGAACTTAAGAAAAGGAATGGTAGAGACTAAATTATATGCAAGAGACCAAGTTATAATACATAAACCTAGTTGAAAGACATCAATATTGACTAAGACAACTTTCTTCCACTGACCTAAGTACATAACATTAATGGAGACCCTTAAATCAATAAAAATAATGTATAAATATTTATTTTTAAAGACATTATTATGTACCTTGCATTTATATTTTTGAGAGAACAGAGTGATTTGGGAATTTTAGAAAATATCAAAGATTTTACAAGTGATTTGGATGAAGAAGCTTGAACAAGTGAAGATTTGGAGTGTCTAGTATGTAGAGAAGAAAGAACTTCAAACCCTAACTTCACACATGGTAGCTTCATCAACCATTGGAATGAGCAAGAGATTAGTAGAATCCAACTAGTCTAAGTTTTGTGCTATTCCAAAGATTTCTATGAAAGAAGACTCAATGGGTGCAACATCCTCAATATCACCTAAAGTCATTATGAGCCATGATGTCAAACATTGTTATATGTATAAAATTGGAAAAGTAGGAGATTATAAAATTGGGGAAGCTTATGAGAAGTTGTGAAAAGAAGGAATCTTGAAGGATGAATTCCAAATTGTTGAGAGAAAAAGGTTAACTCATGCCCTAGAATTTTGGAGAAATTTCAAAATCAAGTAGATTAAATCTATTTTGAATAGAATCTATGACATGAATTATTGGCTACAAAATGGACCTATGGTGATCACAAGGAAAATGATTTATAGGGTTACAATTCGTCCAACCCTAGATAAGAAGAAAATGATACGGTGCTTGAGCCATGAAGAAATAGAGGCAAACACAAGAAATGAGTGGAATGGATATGGTCTGTATATCACAACATTTTTTATCCATTAATTAAGATTTTAGTGACATTAATTGCTCATAAATTCTACCAATTTAGATATTAGTGAAATATTATGAGTATGATCTTTCTAAGCTAAAAAGACTTCAACTTGTAGAAAATTTGTCATCCACAAGAAAGGAAAAGAATTCAATGTGTAAGTTTGGATCCCTCATCTTTTGTTTATTATTTTATATCTAGAAGTATTTTCCTAATTATGGTGATGTTTTATGGGAGAAAGAAAAACTAGTGACAAGACAAATAAATGAGTATATTAATCAATTAGGAAAAAAATTTGAAAATGTAATGAACACTTATTTTGTTGAATTCAAGGAAACGATGAAAAGGAGAATGAAGATACCTGAAGAGTTGGTCACAAAATATTACAATGACATATTTTTTCTTGTAGATATAAACAACACTTTTATACAGGGAGTGAAGCCAAGGAAGGTTTGGTTACAAAGTTTTGAATATGAGATAGGTAGTGATGTAGTGAGTGCAAACATTGATGCACAACTAAAAGAAGAGATAGATATTAAGGGTGAACCTTTTGGTAGATATGAAGAAACCAAAGAAAGAATAACTATAAGTATCAAGATATCTTCCAAGGAGAAGAAAAGGAAGAGAATTATTGAAGACATAGAAGCTAAACTGGGAACTCTAGGCAAAGGATTATTATAATTGACACAAGGTCTTGGTGAAGATGAACAAAAAGATAGTGGTGATGAGGAAGAAGAAGAAGAAGAAGGTGAGAAGGGAAAAAGGCCTAGTTTTTGTTATGCCATCAAGAAAGAAGGCTCCAAGAACAAAGAAGAAGTAGGCATTGGCACCTTCACCACCAAACAAGCCAACGACCAAAGGCAACTACTAGTGCCAAGCATACTGCAAAGTAGAAAGTAGCAAACAATATTGAGCCTAGTGCCCCAAAAATTGAATGAAGGAGATTGGTCAGAGGATCACCTAAGAGGAAATTTAATTCTATTAATGAGGTATGTACAGATGTCAAGAGTTCCCTAGGTTTATCTAGTTTCATATATGTAAAATATGATATACTAGATAATTATGATAGAAATAAAAATTAGGAAGCTATGGTAAAAACTATATCAAATTTCAAACTAGCTCAAAGTGAAATGGAGAAAATGATACCTTAAGATCTATATGATAGATTGAAGAGAAGATAGGAACAAGTGGAGAAGGAATAAATAAAGATAAGGACAAACACATTAGCCAAGGTAATGCCTAATTTATCCTAGGATCAATAACACACATTTTTGGGCCAAGCAGTCATGTTTCACAAGCTTAGATGTGGATGGTGAAGAGAAAGAAACAAGTGTAAATAATAATATTTTTTTAGCACCTCATATCAAGGAAGGAAAATAATCAAATAAAGTTGAACCAAATGTAATTTTTTTTGTCTCGAGCACAAATGCACAAGAAAGACTAAGTGGTGACACCCCCTCACCAACTCTCAATCCAATGTTGAGTAGTAGCACTCCTTTACCTAGTATAAAGAGGAAAGCAATAATAGATGTGTTACTAGATATTGAGGTTAGTCTAGATGAAATTATTGAGATGCCCAAATTGAACCTAGAAAATATCACCTTGGACAAAAAAAAAATTTTGCAAAAAGTTTTGGAAAAGAAGAAGAAATAAGAAGAGCTAAGAAGAGAGGTTAGGAATAAGAAGGTACTATATGATGTAAAACATATTTTTATTGATGCTTTTGACATTCATAGTTTTGAAGAAGATGCACCAATCATCAACTAGATTGTAAATATAGTTGATTAAGTGAATGTTGGAAGTATGGAATCAAATGAAAAGCTAATAGATCGGTCTATGAGAAGATTTGAAGCTAACATTGTGGAAGAAGTCTTAATCACCATTGCTAAGTAGAAAGTGAAACAACAAGAGAGAGTGAAAGTTATGATTGAGATAATTTAGAAGGTACAATATTTATACACAATTTTGTCAGATGTATCAAGATTCACTAGCATTATTCAAGCACAAATAAATAAAATTCAAGCTAAGATGAAGAGATCTAGTAGCATTATTTTTGAGTTAGAAGGATCAAGTATTGATCATTACAATAATCTACTAAATGCTCAAGGCATATTGGTATAGCTTTTGGTAGCTAACAACAATATGAAATCCAAATTGATCTCTATTCAAATAATGATGATACCTCACTTGGAGGGCATGAAGAGAGCTCTAAAAATAGACCAAGATCTTATCATAGAAGATCATAATCTTTCAATGGTTGATAGTTTAATTGATTTGTCAAAAAAATTACAGTTATAGATTACTACTATGGAGGCAACAAGAACTACATGGGATCATGCATTGTCTGTGATTACTAGATTTCATAAGGAATTAATTGAAAAATATGGATTACTTCCACCTATTCCACCCCAAAAATAGTAACATATAGTGTTAAAAACAAGGGGGAAATAGATATGGAAAGGTGGAATGGAATTTTTATTCATTTTTGCATTTTTTATTTATTATTCATTAGCATCATAAGTCACAAGAATTGTTTGGAGGTGGGGGTGGGTTCATTTATTAGATTGTATTTTAATGATCTAAACATGACAAATTGTGTTTACTACTAATGTCAAAGGGAGAGATTGTTTCTATCTCTAACCATTGTTGTCTATTAGTGTCAATAACTTAGTTATTTACAAGGCAATGTAATATGGTCATCACTATGATCAAGCTACTCTATATAGGCCAATTCATTTATATAAGGAAAGTATATACCAGATTCTATAAGATTCGAGTAATTTTATGGTCACAAAGCATTTTTTGTACAAGCCAAGCTCATCAGCAATTAAGAAACTCTCAAGCATATAAGTGTCGAGTTATATAGTGTGTGTTGAGCATAATACATGTCAAGCATCAGAACAGTAATAGAAACTAAGAAATAGAAATGTTGAGCATAAGGAGATAATAAAGACCAAGCGATGCAAAGATTACATAAAAGTCAAGAATGGAATAAAGTTTGAGGAAAAATGATCATCAAGCTAAATCAGAAGGAACATTTAAATTTTGAAGAGATTGTTATAGAACATTTACACAACGTGCATCACAAATCCTTGTGTTGTGTTTCCAACAATCAAGATGAAGAGGAAAAACATGGCATCATCTAGAAAAATCTTTAAATAGTGATGATCTTAACCTAGATTAATGGAATGTGATATCATAAGGAAAGAAAGGGAGATGAGAAGAGTATATGTGTGAACATGAAGGATTTAGATCAGTTTAGAAGTTAGTGAAGGGTTATGTTATCATCTAAAAGAGCAAGTGACCTAGTCATAGAAATGAAGTTAAAAGGGAAAGACAAGTAATATCATATCAAAGGAGAGAATCAGTTAGCAAGGAAAAGACTTAAAATTAGCTTATAGAGAAAACTAAGAGTTGGGTACTCAATCATTTTTAATCAACATGAATTAGGGTAAATCTCTTAATAAAGTGGTCTTAACATATCTTTGTAAATCTCCTAATAGACTCCTTATTTTGTTGTGCATGTTAAATACTCTAACAAGGTGAGACCTAATATTTTCTTAAGCCTTTAATAGGGTAGACTCCTCATAGGGTAGATCATATCTCATGGTCAAACATTATAACCTTAAATGGTTAACTTTATTACTGCTGTAGTGAAGAATTGTGGGTGACATCCGTACCCTAGTTTTACCTTCACCTTGGAGGGTTTTTGGTGAACAAATATCATGTTATGTCTTTATTTTCATGGCTGTGATTGATCAGATTTATATGTTACACAAAAATTACATTACAAATTTCCCATGTGCAAGTTTACTGATAGGTGTGAATGAATTTGTTGAAAACTTTAAGTGCTTATTATTTTGATTGAAACACTCCCCCACCCTCTTAGTATCTAGTTTATCTTTTTTATACCTCCATCAGTCAACATTTTTTGCCTCATGGAAATTGGTTTTCTTCATACTGGGCTTGTGATGAAGTTATGGTTTATATGAGAAATAAAAACTCCATTTAAAGCCATTGGTGAAGGAGAGGTAAGAATTAAGATGTTTGATGGAGCAGTTAGAATTATTCAGCATATTAGGCATGTACCTAGTTTAAAGAAAAAACCTTAATTTACTTGGTGTATTTTTTGAACAAGGTTTTCAATTGAGTGGTTGTACTAAATGGAGAAAAGTTGGCAATCTACGTAGGTTGGTTGGCAAAACTAACAATGGAAAGGATGTTGTAGTGACTAATGTCTACAGAAATGGACTCATTAAAATATAGCATAAAATGCTAGGTCATATGAGTGAACAAGGCCTTAAGGTATTTTTATCTATAGAAATCTTATCTCATGTACTGGATTCAAAGATTTGAATTTTTTTGAACACTTCTCAAGATTAGAAGGAAAAATAGGCTAACTTTTTCTAGAAAATTGCTAGAAGAAAAGATGTTTTGGATTTCATCCATTCAAATACTTGGGAATATCCTATAACATTTATTAGAGGATCATCATATTTCATCTTGTTTATAGATGATTATTTCCATAAGGTGTGGATATATCTTCTCAAGATGAAATATAAATTGCTATCTTATTTTAAGAGGTTTAGATCTTTGGAGGAGAATAAAAATGGTGAGATAATTAAGTTAATAAAGAATAGATAATGGAGGTAAGTTTTATTCAAAAAAACATCAACCAATCTTATAGTGAACATGGAGTTTCCAAATAATTGAGTATTGTAAAGAAATCACAACAAAATGGTATTTTGGAATGGGTGAACATTACAATTATACAGAGAGCCAAATGTATGTTAAGCAATACTAATTTGGAGCAAGAATTTTGGGGTGAGGCTATTAACTAAGCTTGTTTTTTCATTAGTTGATCTCTCACTACTTCTCTTGAAAATAAAATTCCTAAACAAATAAGAAAAGCTAGACCAATTTAGTACTCATTTCTTTGTATATATAGTTCTGATGCTTATGAACATATTTCTAAAGAAAGTAGAAATAATTTGGACAAGAAATCCACAAAATATATTTTTTCTTAGTAATGTAGAAGGTACAAAGGAGTAAAATTTGTGGGATATTGCTGCCCACCATATTATTGTTATCTTAGATGTGTTCTTTAATGAGAAGGCACTAAAAGGAGGTAAAGGAAAATAAGGTGCCCAAGTTATTCCACAAGAGGTGGAAAATTATTTTGTTGATCCAGATGTTCTAGATGATGAACAATTAGAAAAAGATCAACCAGTTGAACAAAAACCAAAAGTATCATGTTAGAGTAAAGGATTAATATAATTTCATTTATAAATTACCTTTACTCCCTTCTTAAGATTTCACTTTATCCACATGCATTGAACTATTTAATAATGAAATATGAATTAATAATATGTCATTTACCTTTTAGGGTTTTATGCTCTCCTTTATTAGTATTGATAAATTTTACTTTCATTTATTCTTTTCATCAAACCTTTCATGCTATCAGAGCCAAATCTGCTATAGCTTTTTTTATTTGGAGGAAAAGAGGAACAAGGATTTGACATATCAAATTTGCCTTTTTTTGAGTTTTTTTTGTGTGGAAACAACGTCTCTAAATTTTGAAGAATTTTGAGTCCAAACATACCTCATGGTTGGATTTAGAAGACATAAAAACCCCTGTTACCATATAAAGAACTTCATTTTTTGAATCAGGGTAATTTTGAGGCAAAAACATTTCTTCCTACTAAAGTCGTACAACCCTTGGCATGCATTTCAATGCATTTTTTTATATCAATAATAATAATAAATAACTATATTTCTCTAGAGCACCATGTCCACTACCTTCCTCTTCTTGCATTCCACCCACTCCCTACCCGCTAGCGCACCACACACTAGTAGTAGTGCATGCCACCTATGTGACACCTCACCTGGTTTCTCTACTCACACATCACTATGGCTCCACCTAGCCCTTCAACAGTTACATGGAGGGCTTGAAGGCTTAACTTTAAGCTCCAATGTATTTTTCTACAATTTTTTTTGCAAATTTAGGGTACCTAGTAGCTTTTGGGCTCCAACTTGAGCATATGGAGGCACTTTTGGGAAAATGAGATATTTTTGAAAAGTTAATTCTAAGATGGACATGATAGTAAAGGTATTTTTTGGAATTTATTTCTAGTTTGGTACCTATATTTTCAGTCAAATTCCAATGATCCTTTATATATTCTAGGGGGCATAACTTGCTCATTTTAGCTCCATTTTTTGATTTGAAAGAAGCATCAAAAATATCTTCTAGAGAAATTTCTAGATTGTTTGATCTTTTATTAGTATTTTGCAAAGGTATATGTGATTCTAAAATTAAATATATTTTCTCTTTGTTGGTCTCAAATTGGTTTTGACATTTGACTATCAACACACTTAACCAAATTCTCAAGACAATGCCAAGTATAATACAGATGACGAGCCACAATGTATGCTGAGTTAGAGAATTCAATAGGTGCTGAGTGAACTTTAGGTGCCAAGAAATCTTTAGGTGCTAAGTAAAGTTCAAGTGCCAAGAAAAATATAGGTGTTGAGTCACTATAGATGCTAAATAAAATAGAATGCTATAGGATCCAAGTAAGCTAGTTTTTTCTATATGTGTCGAGCATCAACAAGTATGTGCCGAGTAACACAGAATCAAAATTTGACTTTGTGCCTTCACAAACTCAGATGTAAACTATTTTTGGAGCTGACATGGGATGAATCTCAAAGGATCTTGAAGATAAGAATGAATCTTTCACCTTACCTATGCAATCAGCATGAAACCAATGAGAAAAATGGAGAAGGAATGCAACCAATAAGAAAAGTGCAAGGAATGAGTAGGAAATGAAGATTTAATATTGATCATATATTCATACCTAATCCTAAGTCTTCAAAATATTTATAAGGAAGACAAAACCCCATTGTATGTGTGGGTGAGAGAAGTGTATGGATGAACTATAGTGAAATTCAGACAAGAGTTCAAGAGACTTAGTGAAGAATAGAGTAGCATAGTAGAATCTAGTTATTGAAGAATAGAGTACCAAAACCTCACAGAGTGACATATTAGATCAAGCAAGGATCAAAGTGATAGAGCAGAACAAGGATCTAGAATTAGAAATTGAAGATTACAAAGCTATCAGGTCAAAAAAATTCTAATACTCTCTAGCAATTGTATTAGATATGGAAATTTTATGGACTTAGGTTGGCCTAGTAGTCATTTGTAAATCCTTTAAAAGGGTGGCATTCCAAGTGAATGTACAGAAGTTCTTTAACTAGGCCTACTTTTAGCATGGTAGTGAAGTCCTTTAACCAAGTCACTTTTAACAAATTGTAACATCTTTAATAGGATAGGCCTTTCACAAGGTAGACCATTGGAAGTGGTCAAACATTGTAACCTTGAACAGTTACACATTGTTGCAATGATATTTTGTGGGCGTCATCCCTACCCCAGTTTTACCTTCTCATTTTGGAGGGTTTCTAGGTTACCAAAATTGTGTGTTGTTTATTTCCATACATGTCTTTACTTTCAAGTTCATTAGATATATTAGATGTATGTGAATGGTTTTAGTGAAAAGAATTTAAAAGGGTTAAAGTTAGTTACTTCTGATTCACCCCCCTCTCAAAAGTAAATCTTCCTACTTGTTAATTCCAACAATTGGTATTAGAGCCAAGTTCTCACAAGAAGAAGCCTTAAAATTTGGAGAAAAGATCTAGAAATGGAAGTCTACAAACATGGGAAGATCATATAGAATTAGACAATAGACATACAACTTTCTTTACATGCTTTAGAAGCAGCTAGAGGAAAACTAAGAAAATCCTTAAAAAGAAGAAAAGAGATTGCTATAGCTGAGAATGACACATAGTACAAGGAGACTGACACCACAAATTTGTTTTCAAATGGAGATTCCAAAGAGTTTGATGCAACAATAGTAGACCTAATGGAGAAGAATAGAGCTCAAGTAGAAGAAATTAGAATACTAAAGCTTGAACAAGAATCACAAGCCATGATGCTTTATGAAGTGACTGAATAGAAGAAAAGAGCCATTGAAGACAAGGCTTTTCTAGAAGAAGACAAGAGAAACCTTGCCAATCGACTGGAAGAAAAATCAATTGAGCTTGCAAGAATCCCAAACATGTAGTTGGACACCCTGAGTTAGATGATGAATGCACAGCATGAACTAAATGTCAAAAACACTAAGATCACTACACTGAAGATTCAAAATGAACAACTACAAAATGATCTAAAAAGAGAGAAGGAAATTGCAAAAAGCTTAAAAAAACCCAATGAGGCCATCAAGTATTGTGAGTATTTATTGAAATCACCAAGGGCTAGTAATGATACTTCAAGACTAAGTTACATCAACACTGAACAAGGAGAATCATCCAAGATTGCAGAAGAAAGAAGTAACAAAGGTAAGAACACTAAACCTACTTGTCATTTCTATAGTAAAAAGGGACATACTTCTAATGTGTGTAGGAGAAAAAATGACCATTGACATGATAAACCTAATAATGCAAGTTATAGCCACAAGTCCAAAATGCAAGGACATCAAGCACATAACTATAGAACTAGGACTATGAGTACACCAAAATTTGAAGGCCACTACTACAATTGAAAGAAGTATGGACATAGAGCTTTTGAGTGTAGATCAAAGCCTATGTGGACACAAAATCAACCAGTAGGATAAAATCATGGACATCACTATAATTGGGACTATAACATTGGGTATAGCTATCATTACTATCAGGAATATGGACACATTCCTAAAAATTGCATAAGAACACATTTTAGAGGGAACTACAGTAGATGGTTGAGCCAAACCACATGTTTTAGTTGGTTAAAGATTGGTCATATCAGTAGGAATTTCCCAAAAAAGTCAAAAGCACCCAACTCAAATAATAATAAACGTAAAGAGAAGGTAGATGCTAAACACATCAAAGGAGAAATGAACAAGACATGGAAGAAGAAAGATAAGGTTAGCACATCAAATGAAGGGATCACCTCGCCTAATAGGTCAAGTGGTCACACTTCATTAGAATAAGCAAGAGAAGGCATGAGGGACTGATTTACAAAGCTTTATCATACATCAATTCCTAAACAAACAGGTACTAAAAAAGAATAGATCAGCACGAAAAAGGATGCAAAATTAAAAGGATTACATATGTGTTGCTGAGTTGACCTTAGAAGCTGAGTAAAATCCAAGACATGCCAAGTTGATTATCAAGATTGTTGGAGCTGAGGTATTAGAGGAAGCCAAGTGAAGAATAAATCTCAGTTGAAGTCAAGTGATGGGAAGACAATGGAAGCCAAGTAATGTAGAATCCTTCAAAACCTGAGTGGACAGTTCTAAATGTACTGAGCATTAAATGCAATGAAAATAGGGTATAATATCATATTTTCATTCATTTTTCTTCATCAAGAACGTAGAGCAAAGATAAGAAAGAGTGTAGAGAAAATCCAAAGAGAGGAAACTAGTGTATAAAAAGATTCCAATAGCATTTCAAGACAATTCCATCGATTTTAAGGTATTTACGACTGTGTCAAGCTACGCAATTTCATGTTTTCTTTGTGTTTAAACCCCTATTTGGTAAAATGGCATCTAGCTCAAGGAAAGCTTAGGAGAAGGATATATTTGAAGTACAATTAGTATCAAAAGAGGTTAGGCAACCAAATTTTCATCTAATACCTAAGGTTACATACAAGAATGACCTAGTCAGTGCCCTATTCATCATACTTCCAAATGTTGTAATGGTTCAATACATAAGAAAATTCTATAACTACAAGATAGGAGCCATAGGTGATATGGAAATGAGGAAGGCATATGAAAAGTTGTACAAAAATGGATTGTTGAAGGATGAGTACAAGATTGTTGAGAGGAAGGGTTTAACACAAGCCCTAGATTTCCCCACAATGTTTAAGATAGAATGGATTAGACTAGTGTTGAGCTGAGCACATGATGGTAGTTTATGGTTGGAGGATGGTCCTATCAAGATCACAAAGAGACTTGTACATAGAGTGATTAGATACCCAGCCCTAGATTGAAAAAAGACCCTTAGAAGTGACTCTAAGGAGGAAATTGAGAAGAAAATAGGTGCAAATTGGAGTGAAAGAGGGATGACAATTGATACCATGCAACACCCTCTAGTTGACTTAAGGGTCATTGCACACAAGTTCTACCAGTCTACCAGGCTTAACAATGTGCCTTGAATTGTAGTGGATGTAGGGAATAAAATGGTAAAGAAGGATCATACATATTATCTTGTAGAGCTTCAACTACAAGAGATCAATGAAAATCTAGTAGCAATTAGGAGAACAAAGGGAGCACCATGCAAATTTGGTGCAATTTTGACTTGAATTTTCTTTTATGTACAGAATGAATTCCATTATTTTGGTAAAGTAGGATGGAAGAATGATATGTCTATCATAGCTGAAGTTAATGAATATATAGAGCAGATGGGAGCTAATTTTGAGACCTTGATGACTAGTTATTTTGAAGATTCCAAGAAATCAATGAAGCAGAGGCTCATAATTCTAGCTTATTTGGTAGAGAAACATGTAAATGAAGTTTGGTTCCTTATAGATATTGATTACACTTACATACAAGTGGCCATACCAAGAGTGAGATGTTTGAGACCTCTTGGATATGAGATAAACATAGATGAACCATCAGCTGCAATAATTGCACTATTAGTAGAGGAAATTGACAAGGATGCACCAAACTTTGTAAGCTATGACATGGTGAGATCCAAAGTGGATATGAAGATGAAGACTACCTCCACTTTGAAGAAGAAAGATAAGCTTGTTAAGAAGATTAAAGCCAGGTTTGGAGAAGGAACTACAGAAGAAGCATAAGAAGTAGGTGAAGATGCTGAGGGAGGTGAAGAAGAAAAATATCAAAGGCCACTTGCCCTAACCCAAGGCATGGGAGAAGATTTAGATGAAGAAGATAGTGGTGAGCAAGAAGCTCCAAAGGGTAAGCCACAAAAAAGGAAAGCTTCGAAGTAGCCAATTGCCCAACCTAATGGGAAGAAGAAGAAACCTGCAAAGCCAAGCCTAGCCAAGCCAACCATGAGGGTTGATAGAAGGGCTACAACACAAGGGGAAAAGGAGAAAGAAAAAAAAAGGCAACAAAACAAGAGTGGCATACCAAGCAAAAAAAGAGAAGGAATTATGTTGCACCTCTAGAATCAAACAAGGAGAGAACACAGTCTGATGAGGATCAGTTTAGATTGGTAAACCATTCTGCCACATCTAAATTAGAAAATATTTGCAATAATATAAGAGATAAGTTCATTAGTGGAAAATAAGTGGCATTACTGTCTCAAGATGGAGAAAGAAATAAGAGAGTCTAAATTAGCTCATGTAATGCCATAACTTACAAAAGGTCAAATAAAAAAGGCTAATAAGAAGCATGGGATCAAATTTGTACCCAAATACAGAGCCTTTAATATTTTGCAAAATTAGATTAAAGATGTTGTTCATAAATCAACACAAGTGTGGAAATTAATATCTGGATTGAGAAATATGAAGGAAGGATAGGAAGACCCATTTGAGGGTAGGAATGATCAAGAGGAGGAATATAATGAGAAAGAGGAAGAAAGAGAGAAAGAAAAGGATGAAGGGGAGAAAGAAATATGAAAATGGACAATAGAGAAGGAACATGTTGAGGAACAACAAACTGAACAGAGTGTCCAAGACATCCAACAACCACTGCCAAGCCCTCCACACACAACACTTGTAGAGATCGTAACTGTATAGGATGTTCTTGACACTTCAGCTTAGAACATCAATCCTTTAACTATAGAGGATCTTAAGTAGATCATTCACTAATCAATATTACAACCACAACATTGCACAAATCTAGTATAAGAGTAAACATTCCACTTAACACCTAACACATCATGATGACATGTCTCTAATTTAATCATGATATTTAAACTTATAACACCCACATGCACAATGACATTACGAAATAAACACAATACAATGAGGTTTTGAATCTTCCAAAGATTCACATAGGTTTGAACCTTGTTTCCCTAAATAATTTCCATGGTTCCACTTTCTTGCACACTCACTCAACATTAGTAGCTCAATGAAATAATATAGAAATACATGCAAATAAGTGCAAAATAATCCAATATCAATTAATTCACATTAAAATATTCAATTAGCTTCCATCTAATTATTTTCAATAAATATTCAAAACATTGCAATATCAAAATATGTGTATCCACATTTATCCTTCTCAACATAATGAAATTACCATTCTAACACTATTACAATACTTGTCTATCATAACCATGAAACATTGAGGTCATATCTATTTCATCATTAAAACAATAAATAGATCCTAGTATATGTATTAAGTGGAGATCACTAATATGGAATCATGTAATTCGTATTTTTTTAGTCAAGTTAAATATAACAACACTCCTAGAAATACCCCTTATTACATTACGAGGGTGCGTGTATTCTAGGGTTGATCCCTCAAGCCATTAGAATGTTCTAAAATTATGTCATCATGATTTAAAAACAATCTACGAATGCAACCTTTTATGTTTTTTTGATGTTATAAGCTACATCCATTGTAATTTATTAGGAGAGAAAATGTTAATTCATCTTTTCCTAATTTCGGCTAGTGAATCATTCTATAAATTCCTTGATCAAGTCCCTAGCTTGAACAAATAGAGTTTTATTTTCATGTGGTCTTATCTATTCAACCTAATGTTATTGGATAGGTATTACACTTATAATAACCAAAATTTTCTTTAGTCTCTAATAGGATCTCATAATCATTATTAGCGACAAAAATGTCAATCATAACTCAATTAACTCCTAATCATATTTATTTCATCAAGATCTATAATAGGGTACTAGTGTGGGCCTTACACAAGGATGCATTAGAATAAAAACATATCCCCCCCTTAATGTAAATGGGGTGAGATGACAGGCAATTGAAAAAATGGGCCAAAATCCTCTACAAACAAAACTAAGAACGATGAGAGAGGGAAGAGGTACAAACACCTATAAAGACACAATCAGACTAATGCTACATGGGGCTAATTCCATGGAAGGGATACTCACTTGAAAAAGGAAGAAGGCCTAAAATGGAAAAAAACTATCCCCCTATGGTGCTTTATAAAAAATAGTGCAAGTACACCTATCTCAAAACAACGTTCATGAACCAAAAAATACAAAAGTGGCACTTTATCTTTGTGCATATACATAAAAGTGCGTAAAAATGATGTCTACAATGATAAGAGAAGGAAACAAGTTGATACAAAAGATAGTATAGCCCAAAACAAAAGAAACTATGCCATAAAAATGATCCTTGGACCTAAAACACCCAAGATATCCACCATAGAGAATAAATTCTAAAAACATGATAGAAAGAGCATGGGCTAGAATCTAAGGAAAATGACCACATTTTTGAAAAGGTGACAAAACTAGCTTTCCAAAAATTAAATATTTTCAAAAAAATTACATGGGATGCAAAAGATATGCATGTCGGAGTCAAAAATAGAGCTTTAGACTTCACTAAAAAATGAGCAACTTGACTACATCAAACCTTGAAAATACCTACACCAATGTCTTTGTCTCAGAACCAACTTTCTAATGCTTCTTTTAGATTGGAAAAATACCTTTGTATGCTAAAGTTATGGCCAAAAAAATTGCAAGTAGGTCCAAAATGAACCTTAGAGAGGTGCAACAGGGTTGATGATGTAGTGTTGATGTCATGATAATGTCAGAAAAACACTACATTAAATTTGATGGCCTGTCAACCATCGTAGTAAAAAAGAGGCACCACGTGGTAGGTCCACATGGCAGCTATGTGGTAAACAAGTTGACATGGCAAGGGTGATGTGGCAGGTCCATGTAGAAAAGTGCCACATGGCACCTAGGCCATGTGTCACCCCACACGTTGTGCCAAGTGGTGCTAAGCTATTAGCAACTATACCCAAGCTACAGAGGTGGCACTACTAACTATACACTAGTGATGGAGGTGGTGAACTCTAGCTGTAGCGGCATTGGATGACAGAGGAACTAGGCTAAGCGGTGAATTGGGGGTGCACAGGTGGTTTTCAGTAGAGGAGAGGCTATTGATAGGGTGGAGCTGCTAGAAGAGGAGGTGATTAGGTGGAGCAAAGTTTGAGGTTGGGTCGTCCTAGACCAAAGGTGGTGCTTCTGGCTATAGCCACTATGGGTTGCATGCGGGTGGCACAGTGGTAGCCCTATGGTGGTGTAGTGGTGGTCAGCTGACAGCACCTACAATTTAATTTTTTTAAAAAAAATTTGTCACTCTGTGTGTCTGTACAATCGTACAAAAAACCCTCCAAGTAAAATTTTTTTCCTTCTAGAGCCTTGTCTCCAAAATTGACAAATTTTATATGGATCTTGACTAAAAAGCACCTTTTGAATCTAATGACAGCATCTATTTGGGTTCAAAGTGCTTGAAAAAATGTTCTTCTCTTGGATTGAAGAAAAATGCACAAACAAACTAGGGTTTGTGTCTCTAAATCGCGGCTTCAAAAAACTTTCAATGAAGTAGTGGCAGGAAAGCTTTGATACCATATAGGAGTTAATGAGATCCAACTCCATAGCTCACCAAGATCACCTGCATGCAAATAACCTGTCAAAGGGAAAGGAAGAAGGAAGAGGTGGAGCTTGGAAAAACTCTAAATGGACTTGAGAGAGAAAATATTGCAAAACAAAAAAATTGTATTTATAATGAAAATGGAATGAGAAAATACAATGAGAGAGCTTGAATATAAAGGCCTCATGGAAGGTTGTAGAACAAGCTAGAAAGTGATAGAAGATAAGGTTGACAACTAAGCATCCACAAAAAAGGTGGAACATGCTAGAAGGGAAAAAACTCCTACGTTGTCAACAACTCATCACTACAACCATTAACTACTAAATATTAAATAAATGCATTAACTTAAGTAAGCTTAATCAATAGAATAATTAATAAATAATTATTTACTCTAACAGAAGCCATACCCAAGAGTCTAGTGCACCAAATGAGACATAGGTAAATTAGACAAATGAAAAGTAAATGGAATTAAATAGTTGAGAAATTTATTTTTTGGTGTTAGTTTTCAACATAAATTGACTGCATAACAATGCACATTATATTTCACTGCAATCTTCAAATCCTATCATAGAACCTATGCCTGATGAAGGCCATGATGTGCATCATAGTGGTGGAGGTATTAGTTTTCTATTGGAAATTAATTATGCAATTATGATTAGAATTTAGCATCTTTAATTGCAATTTGATGTGTAACCTTTTTTTTGAATATTTTAGAGCATGTTGAACATCATGGTGAATGAGTGGAGCATGTTCGAAGTGTTCATCATTTTGAGGTGGTGGAGGATCAAAATGTTATTGTACATGATGTGGTATTGTCGGGTAAGAAAATGCATGTTATGTTCTACTAGTTAATAAAATACTTGTAATAGTAAAAAATAAGAAAAAGAGTATTGATTCCACAAGAGGAGGAGAATGAGGAAGGTATTGATACTCCTATAAACCTTTAACTTAAGAAAGATATGAAAAAAAAAATCAAGAAATGATTTTAAAAAAATGCTCTTTGATAAAATTTGTTGGATAATGAAAAAACATTTTTTTAAGTAATTATCCATGACCCTTGCATATTAATATTGATTTTTATGTCATGTTAATGAATATTGTTATATTTTAATGAATTCTTTATTAGTGTTGCATATTGATGAATTTTATATCATATTAATGAATGTTATGTGATTGTATTGATTAAATATTATAGTTCATAAATGGATGAATGAATGAATAAAGTATGTAATTAGATATTAATGAAAAATTCAAATTGATGTTAGGGGGAGAGGGGTGAGGCTAGATGAGCTTCCACCTTCATGTGGTTGGCATTGAATATTAAAGTATTCTCAAAACTAAGTGAAGCTCAAACTAACATACCTTCATTAATTAATCAATTTCATTCATTTTAGGTCTAGAATGATGGGATGATACTCGATGGTATAGGTATGAATCTCTAGAGAAAGATTAGGTACTCAATCTTCTAGCTTCAACAACTTTACCACTTGCATCATATTGGGTGGTATGGTTGGTTCCGGATGGGAGCACCACAACCCTATCCCTACTAGTTGTTCCATTTCAGCCTTCTTAAAATCCTCATTTAACATTGATAGATATTAGAAACTTTTTGGACTGAGAAACAGTTGTTGATACTTTATTATTTATTGCTTAGAAGTAATGGAATCATCGTACCAAACTGAAATAGATGTGTAGTCATTCTAATGACAGGTAAAATAGAGAGTCAACATATGAAATTTGTGATTAATATCTTGAGACCTCTATATATAGTCTCTGTTCGTATTGAAGGAAGTGACAAATCTCCTTTATCAACATATTAGAAGTTAAAAACCAGTGATATACATGTAAATATGTTTCCTTTTTAAATTCTTGAATAGGTCTGCATGTATATAGGAATGGAGCTTATAATTTGGGAATATATTGAGAAATTTTGAAACCTCTAAAGTCATCATAAATGGTTTTGACATAGTATTAAAAGTAACAATCTAGATGTTTACTTTTCATTATAGGTTGAAGTATAGATATGCAACCAGACTTCTACATTTTTAAATTTCTTTCACCACACGTTTGTGTTTTGAAAGCATAGATTGGTATCATTCTCTAGTTTGTTCCAATTGAAATAAGATTCTTCATTGTTTGTGTTGTTTCTCTAAAATTGATAAGAGAATAGTGTAGCTAGAGGATCTCTCCCTATAGTATATAATTGCAGATGAAATAATTGAAAGCTGAAACAACATATATCCATGATTGTCATAAGAAGATTGACAATAAAGTTATTTAAGTGCTAAACTGATTATCTCATCCCAAACAATACTCAATTTTCCACTCATCAAATTCATATGACCACTGCCTCCTATTTTTTGCTTCAAGTATGTTGACAAATAAGTTAAAAGAACACTACATTATCTCATGTGTACCATCCCTCCAATGAAACCATGAATATATAGTCTATCGAACCATCACCAACAAAGAAGAAAATAGTTTCTCAATTTTAATTAGATTGCTTTAGCGCCTATCTAATTGAGCATGTTCCTAGTTAAAACATTCCATTTGGAAATGGAATTGCATTTCCAAGGTAGAAAAACCAAATGTGGTCTCAATTTGGCTTCTAAAACTCAAAGTCAGATATAGTAGCACTTTCAAGTTGAAGTCTGGTATTCTAGGCACTTTAATGAGAAAAACATATGTTCTGCAACACACTTTGGAGGAATCAAAAAAGGAGAATGAAGATTTGAAAAGAGAAGAAAGGTCACTAACTGTAAGGGAGGTACAAGACCAGAATATTCAAACTAACCAGATAGCAGTAGAACCACATCCAGTAACACATATGGATGTGGATGAGTTTGAGATTAGCAATGATGCAAAGATCAGGACAATGAAACAGTTTTTGATTCATAGAATCACTGCTTTTAAGAGAGCCTCTGTAAATGTACATAGTATGTACATTACTCTATAGAGTAATGAATACCAATGCTCTGAGGCTTTATCACTATTATCTCCATTGTTTGCCCAGTGGGGGCCATACATTCAATTCTTTGATAGGTTAGTTCCTTTACT
This sequence comes from Cupressus sempervirens, assembly GCA_028749045.1. Classification (NCBI taxonomy): domain Eukaryota; kingdom Viridiplantae; phylum Streptophyta; class Pinopsida; order Cupressales; family Cupressaceae; genus Cupressus; species Cupressus sempervirens. Next base: position 404,742,209 of record CM053784.1, on the reverse strand, counting down.
CACACAGAAAAAGGAACTACCTAAGGAGATCATTGTTCCTATAAGGAAAATGATACATCAAGTTAAAGAATTGAATTCATTCTTCATTGGTAAGATCGAAGCAGTAAGGGGAAAATTGAAAAGCTTAGCATTGGGTACCCTAGATTTCATTCCAACAATTTTGAAAAATGAAGGGTATGTCAAATCTAATATTAGACCATCCAAGATTTATAGCATTTTCAAGAGGTGAATCAAGTGATCAAGTTGTATATGATATGATTGATATGACATACAAAATTGAAGCAGATATGAACAAAATTACTGGAGAGGGTAAAGCCATCAAAGATACAAAATGGACTAAAAACATCAGTGAATCAGAGGCAATTAGAAATACAACATGGCCTATTGTGGATATAGATATTGCCATCTGGGAGGTTATAGAAAATATCAAGGCAATCCCTTCAGTAGAAGATGATTAGCACAAAGGATGGTGGCCCTGGGGAATCAATTGGAGGACAAGTGTTGCAGAAGAATATCAAAGAGAAGCTGTTCATCATAACAGATTACCTTACCTTTGCGGTACATCTGCTGTGGGTAATGCTGTAGTTAGAACTGGAAGACAAGCTTAATGATCACTTGCCACTTGTCACATTTTGTAATTGTTTCGCCTTTTTCTGTTAAAATATGTCACAAAAGGTTTCAACAAATCATAATGATTGTATTAATTGTTTTTATCTTTTGTCTTTTGTAATGAATCATTATGTAACCTTTGTAAGCCTAAACCTTGTTGCAACTCAAGTGATATAAATATGAGTTCCCAAGGCTTAGAAATGGTCTGATCTGTTGTTATTTTTTAGATTAAGACTTAAGTATAATTTTCTTTAAGAGCAAATATTGTTCCAACTCTATGTATTTCAATTTTCCATTATGTTTTGTAGTCAGTAGTTCTCTATGATGTTATGGGCTTTGCACATATCTCTATTATCTCTTTTTTTATTATCAAACAACTAAATCAAGAGAAAGATACAAAAATAACATTGTGTCAACAATATGAATAGAGTAACAAGTAACAAAAATCTTGAACTCAAATCAAGAGAAAGGTACAAAAATAACATTATGTCAACAATAGAGTACCAAACATCTTGAACTCAATTTTTGTAAATTGTAATTGCAATATGACTGAATAATGAATATGGAAGAATTGAAGTAGACCTATAAATTCCTTAGAACTAAATGCTACATTACTAAATCACAATTCACTTCATTGAGTCAGTCTCAAATGTGAAACTAAAGTCTGACTAGTACTAATAGGTTCCTCTTCATTCTCAATCAAGTATTCAAAATCCGTAAAATCTTCATCTTCATTTTGACTTTGAGACCTAAATTCATCATTTATGTTGGAGTCAGCAGTAGAAGTAGAACCACCATCTTTTAAAGTGTTGCAATCTTTTAGAAGTAGAACCCAACAAAGCTTGGCAACCAGGAAACCATGGAAGGGCTCAGAAATTGCCAAAAATAACATTGGCAAAATGTCAAATTTGCCAAAATACGAAAATTCACCACTATATTATACCCTGGGTACATATAATAAGCTGAAGATGAAGAAGTTTGGACCATGCATGATAATGAAAAGGCATGATTTTGGAAATTCTTATTAAGTGGATTTTTCTGCTGAATAGAATATTTCACCAACATTTAATATTTTAGATTTGATAGAGTATTATGAAGGAGGTGATGGAGATGAAGTTGTAGAAGCATAGTGGAGTATTCTAATAGCTAGTTCATCTACAAAGAAGATTGAGGAGATACTAGATAGTCATATTAGAAAAATTACAAGGAACAAAACTTATGAAGAATACTTGGTCAAATGGAAAGGGAGGCTAGTAGATGATTCATCATGGCTAACAAGGGAGGAGGTTAACTGTCTTGGTTTTCCTCCGAACACCTAAGACATGACAAAGTCACTTCTTAAAATAACCTAGGTGTCTAATGTGGGAACATCCTGGGTGTAATAGAAATCTTATATCATCCAAAAAAATATTATTTTAGTCTTTCTATTTCAATAAGGACTAGTAGACAGGGGGTTGCTATTTATGAGTGCTTGCTATTTTTAACTTATGTTTGTCATAAAAGCTTGGAATGTTCTCATTTTCTAAATGAAGGTTCATTTTAGAGTTATAAGCCTAGCATAAAAATCTCATTACTCAAGCTTAAGTATCAGAGAAAATATTGCATATTTTTGGTGGAAACTTCTACAGACAAATCTTCAGGCTCACTGTTAGAGGCCTTAGAGTTCCTAGATGATGTAGTTTCAAGAAATGGTTTGAGACTTACCTAAAACATCTAAAATAATTGGCAAAGATGCATTTGACTGACTCTATATGTATTATTAGGGTCTTTTGGCCCTAGGTATTAAGTTTCAATGTCTAGAACCTTCTCGAGCAACGTAAAATTGCCTATTTAAGAAAGGCCCAAAAATTGTCTAGAACAACTCTAGATGGTGGTTCATAGCTTTGTCTTGTAGATAACTATAATGAAGGCTCCCATGTGGGTTAGCATACTTTACTTATGAATTATATAATTCCACATTTACAGCACAAACAAAAACTCCATATTTTTTCTCACATTTGCTGAGGTTTCTTTGTTTCTATTATGTGTTTATGGTATGAAGGGGAGCACCCTTCATCATCTATTAAGACAACTCTATTAAGATATTTACCTTGATTCAATTTGATTAAAAATGATTCAGTATCGAGCTCTCAGTATGCTTTGTAAGCTAATTTCAAGTCTTCTCCTTGCAAACTAATCCTCTCCTCTTATTTAATACTACTTTTCTTCCCCTTCACTACTCTGATTTAATCACTTGCTCTACTAAGAGATAACATAACACTTCTACTATCTTATGATCTGATCTTGATCCTTCACTTCACCATTCACATATCATTTCTTTCTTGACACATTGTTTGCATTAGTTTTTCTCACCCACACTCTTTTTCTCACTAAAATCTTTTTTATTTTTAAGAGTTTCAAAAAAAGCTTTCTAGATAATTCCATATTCTTTCCTCTTCATCTGAATCATTGATCAAAAAATATAGGGATATGTAATCGATGTCATAAATATGTGTAAATCTCTATAACAACCTTTAAAAATATTAAATGTTTCTTCCATGTTGGCTTGAAAATGATTTACCTCAAAGTCTATATCATTTCTAACTTTTATGTATACTATGCATTTCTCGGCACTTACTATTTTCTAATACTCGGTGCTATTGATGCTCGGTATGTATTGTGCTTGACATGTAATATGTAACTTGTCACTTATATTGTTGAACTTATCCATAGGTGTTGAGCTTGGCTTGTATAGAAAATGGTCGATGACCACATACTTACTCGACTCCTATAGAGCTTCGTACACACATACTTATGTACATGAATCAAACTATATAGAGTAACTCGGTCATAGTGATGACCATCTGACTCTACCTAGTAAATGACTTAGTATTTAACACTAATAGACAACAATAGCTAGAGATACCAACAATATTCTCTTGGTTCAATAGTAGATCAGTTTCTTAAATAAACAAGTGCCACATAGTGGCTAGTATTTGTTGATTATAGTTATAATATTTAATATATGAAATTTAATTATAAAAATATTGTGTAGAAATAGAATTGATTATACAATTATAGTACATTTAAATTAAAACAATTTCAATGCCAAAATATCATATAAATATATAAAATAACATTTCTTAATCTCTAAAGCTATATATAAATAGTAAAAAGTAAAAAGTAATAAATAACTTTATATTAATATTTTGAATTTAATAAAACATCAAGATAAAATTTATAAAACTTATATTTATAAATTAGTGGAAAATAAAATAATTTCATTATTTTTTTCATAATATTAGGTAGTGGATGCAAACAAATTGGCTTAATAGTCATTAGGATTCTGTAAAATTTGTCCATAAGATCTCAAATTATTAACCAATGAAAGTGAAGAGAAAATATTATTTGCATTTTTTTATTTAAATATTGTACATGTTACTTTAGAATATAATTTAAGAACTAGTTAAACCAAATTGATTACAATAGCATATGCCTACCGAAAAATACTATAAAAATATCTAAGTAATCTTGCACCTTGTACAAGGATTTTTAATGGGATTACATTGTATTTTATAAGTGTCACTTAGTTGCACATGTCCTACCTATCTTATCACTTTAGCATTTATCTTCTATGAATTATCTTTTTCTAACTTGATGTCAAAGTATTCTTCTCTTGAGATCATCCTCAATATCTTTTCCTATGAAATGCTTAATGTATAATAAAATAATTTAACGCAAAATATAATGTCTAATTAGTTAAAATAAATGTTTCATTGTTTTCTTATACTATCATGTTTTATAAAACTAAGAACTATTTGAATATTCAATGAGACACTATATATTTTGATCAAGGTAGTATGTTATAATGTTTGAAGGAAACTCATATCATAACCATAGGCTTGGAATTGAGATATTAGTTAGAAGCATGTGGATGTGTCTCTATTTTTCTTCTAGCTAAACATTAAAAAGGATTATGTTATACTCCACAAATGTATAAACATAACAAATTACCCTATTAAAAAAACCCATGTGCATACAAATAATGTATGTTCCAAGAGTTGTGGAGTTATGGCTTATATAACCAAGAAGATGAACTATCAACACATATTCAATTTAGTTAAGTGTGTTGCAATTATTTCAAGTTGTGATATTATTACATTGTAATCACAATGTGAGCTATAATTTAGTGGCAAAAAACTATTATGTGGTTAGTACAATTTACTACCCACACAACCACTCACCTCATGCTATTATATGCAACTTTACTTCTCTTTTTTTGTTGCACATGCATATGATTTTTTTCTCTTGTTTCTATATTAATAGATACACATCCAAAGAAAATCTTCTAAAGCTGATCTAGAAAAAAAGGAGTAATGGGGATCTTGTTTTGGTGATATGGAAGTTTAAATAGATATTAAGAAAGAAAAAGAGAGGATGGTAGTAATGCATATTTATAGTAAAATATGTCTGTAGACTAAATCATTAGAAAATTTGGTAGAATAAGAAGAAATTAGGTTCAAAGGTCCATAGGATGAAGTTGGACAATGTGAGCTTATTGGAAAGAAATATATGAAAGATGGAATTAAAGGTTCTTTTAGATTCATTAAATTAGATTGAGCTTGTAAACAAAGGGTGATAGTAATCTTAGAGAATGAGGACCAAGGCATTTTCTATTAGTTTAGTTAACTATTTTATTAAGATTTGGTGAAGGAGAAAATTATGAGTTATTAGTATTCATTTTTGTACAATCTAATTAATTTATTGAGAAAATAAAATTTGACTAGATAGATAGGGCATCAAATTTCAATGATGGTATGGCCTAGCAATAATCTACCACCTATGCATAATTATATATTAAGGTTGTACAAAGTGATTAAAGCTCGATTGTTATGCAACAGAATCTTGTGAATCTTTTGGAAAAGTCTTAATAATACCCTCTTGATATTATCTAGCTCAAAAGATGGTATGAAATAATGTATTAAATTAATCGAATATAAAATACCACCTTATCGTTTACACTCTAAATGCAGTGTATAGCAAATTGATGAACTCACTTCCATTCTTATGTTAACCTGAATGTGTTCCATGAAATGATATGTGATATAGAGGAACAAAACTATAAAAACAACTAAAAAAAGAATATAACCATTCTAAAGTCTCTTCGCTTAATGAAGAGAGAAAAATATTTGTTATGAAATGATTTCAAGCAATAATCTATATATGTTGGGCTATATAAAAATCGAACATGTAGTTTAGGATTACCTATTGGCCCTACATATGTGCCAATTTTCAGCAAGGTGAACTATGGTTCTTCTGGGTGATTGTATGCTATAGCCAAAACTTTTATGTTACAAAGGAGTCTTAAGGTTCCATTCATTGGGGTATAAGACAATGAGAGAATAGATAACTAACATTTCTTTGTTGACATTTTTTGTAGTGTTGAATGAATTGGATAGGGCAATAGGTTGGAACATTAAGAGTATGCTATGTGTTTTTTTCCATGTTTTTATATGAGTGGCAATTGATGTGAAATTAACAATAAGATAGGAGAGGGAGTGACAATAACTTGGTAAGAGATGCTTAAGAAAGATAAGTGAAGATGACACAAAGGGTATGAGGTAGATCATTTTCCAAAAGGGACATGCTTATAGTTACAAGAAATAATGGAGAGAGAAAGACACAATAAGAATAGGAGTTAGATGAGTAGGCATGGAAATTGAGGTGATGTAATTTTCAATGGTAGGAAAAAGAAAAAGGTTAGCTATTAGAGGGGGATAAAGGTAGGAGAGCTATATTATTAACTGATATGAGAGTGGGAAATGCATCTCATGCATTATAATACCTATGGACCCTCAAGATGGTGTGATGATGATAATTGTTAAGGAGTATATGAGTGAAGACATAGAGGTTTAGGTAATCTCATCAAGTCTGGTGAGTGAAAAACTCAACATTACTAAATACGGGTTCATTATCGAAGTGGTTTCGTAATTGTAAGTTAAAGTCTAAGAAATCATGTGGGGTGGATGAATTAACAGAAATTAAGGTTATTAAAACTAAAGCACACATGGGAAGATTAAAAAAGAGAGAAAATAAGGATGAGAAAGATACCGTAGAGATGATGCCAACAATGTTGTGGATGCCATTCACTCCATCTATGTTCCTCTTATAGTTGTTAAACCTTTTATTTCTCTTTCCATAGGATTGGATGGGACATTGCAAATTCAAATTTTGAAATTCAAACTGTCATTGTCTCATTAACAAATCTTCAACCATGAAGCAAAAAGTTTGAATTTGAGTTTTAACTGTTGAATAGAACACTTAACGGAGTTGATTACACTAATGGAAATGGCCAAGAAAGAGAACAGATCAAAAGGGCCCCACACCAACCACTGAAACATTGACTCTACTTTGAATGTTTTGGTTATATCCAACTAAATAAGATAATTGTATTGTACTAGCACTTATGCCTTTGAAGGGTGTAAGGATTACACTAATAGGTTTATATATGCTCAATGATTTTGTTATGTGACTATGTGGAGAGTTGTAAAAATTTCTTTTGGTTTCAACTGTGTGATTTTTTTTCTTGTCAACATTTCAAATCATACTTTGTGATCCGTCTTGGGGATGAATAAAATAGAATAAGGAGAAAAATAATCTTCATGGAGAGTTGGTCATAATATTTTTTGTCTTATAAATTCAAAATAATTTGGCATGAGCATTTCTTTTCTAGTGTTAATTGTGTTACATTTTAGAAATATCTAGTTTCCTTCAAGAAGCCAAACCAAGTTTTCACGAAATATTCATATGAATTCTTTTGTATGCACTCTTTACACTATAAATATTTCCAAATCCTCAATTCTTTATGCAACACATTCGTAATGACTTGTATATCATGTCAAAAGCTTCTTGAAAGTTTGTTATATTTGTATTGTCATAAAAAAGAATATGTTACTTAAAATTTGTATCTACCCTAATATTAAGAATTTCTTCTACCTAGAGTAGTCTTTTTAGCATGGGGTTTATATTGTTAGGTATTGACAACCTATGTATAACATTCTTGTTTGTAAAAAATACCAAAATAATAATTTTATTTCAATGGAGCTTTTTTTTCACTCTTTTGCCATTTTTTTGGCCTTTTTTTAAAGTTGAGATTTTCTAGCTATATTCTTTAAGGCTAATGTTAGCAGTTCATCTCCTTTTACCTGTTTTGTATTGGGGTGGAAACAACTGTTAAGGTGGGAAGGTTTATTATTACCATGGGTATAAGGGTTTGGCTATTTTTGTTTACTTTTTTATCTTTTTAAATGTTCTTATAGAGGTAGGGACTTCTTATATGAAGATAGAGAGTTTTCTTGTGGGAAAGGCTTGACAGTATGTTTTGATGGTTGTTCATATCTTTTCTTGATGTTTAGGATGGAAAGAGGTCAATTTCTCTTCTTGTCTTTTTCATTCCTAGATTTTCTTTTGGAGATAGAGAGGGTTTCTTCTCTAGAGATTTTTCAACTTGTAGAAGGAAAGAATAATGAGGGTCTCCAATTCATGACCCAATGATGATATTGCATTTTACTTCGATATCTTTACTTCTATATTCATATTTTTCCCCTTTCTCTTTATCTGCTCTCATATCTCCCTATGTCTTTAATGAACCTAATGGAAACAAAAAGGAAACCCAAAAAATAAGTCAAATAATGAAATTTATTTGTAAATATACTAACAACTAAGCCAGCTATATTTATTTTCATTAGTTTTAGTATATGACATCAAATACTAAATTATGCATGGAAACATCTCAAAATGAATATGAAATGGGGAAGTAATTAAATTTAATACATAAGATTTACATATCACATTATAATATTTTTCATATCTTCTCTTAAAAGGAATTTGAAACCCAATTAAAATTTTCATGGGTATGTAAAATGCATCGCTATAAAAATTTTAACACCAAATTACATATACAAATCAAGGTGATCCCACAATAATGTGTGCCACTTTTGACCAATTTTGGCACTAAAATCAACATATTTGAAACAAACATTACATTCGAGTGATTATATCTCTAAAAATATGAATAATTTGAAGATGATATAAACAAGTGGTTACTAGTACTTTGTTCCTACTTTTAAACATGTTTTTTTATTTTTTCAAAAAAATATTTAAGTCAAATTTTTCTTCTGCGCTGAAAAGTGGTGCATATGAAAAATAAAAAAATTGAAAGAGTGACAGTTTGCTTGGCAAGCATAACTTTTTTTTCTACAAATGATAATGAGGTAATTCTTTTAATGTTGGATTTGTAGCATCAATATCTAGAGGATCCATTTAGTTTGATTCAATTTGGTTGAATATTGTATAGTTTATGAATTTTTGAATTGACATCAATCATAATTTAGATATATATTCGTTTTGACAAGCATAACTTGAACTCAATTTATCATAAATGAAATTTTATTTTTTCAGTAGAACACTAACTCAGTAACATATTTCTAAGAGATTTTTTATTAAAAAAATTGACCTAATTTATAGTTTTTCCTAAAGTGTCAAAGTCAGTTGATGTTAAATTGTTAATCAACCCATAATTAGTTAAACTCATATTTGAAAGTCTTAATGAATATAATGCCGATAAAAATTATAGTCGTTAGAAAGCTTTCTCCAAGTAACACAATTTGATATTTTTAGATTTACAATAGGAGGTCATTTGATCCCAATTTTGAGGGTCAAAATGCCACTTTAAAAAAAAAAACAGAAAAGAACAAAGTTTTTTTTTACAAACCCATGTTTACACGAACACATATTATATGTTCACATGAACATATGTTTGCATGAACATATTGTAAAAAATTATGCATAAAGTAACAAACATTTTTTCATTATATGTCTACAGGAACACAAAAATTATGTTTGTGTGAACACATAATCAAATAGGGTTTGTGTGAACATAATTTATGTGTTTGTGCAAACATATAGAGTTCTCATGAATAGTATTAATTCAATTTTTTTTAATATTTCTAATTTCATTCATGCCACAAATGTGGCAGCCACTATTTTGGGCTTACCCATCACCAAAATAGAAGAGATACTTTAGAATTGGAACATAAATATTTTTATTTCAAGAATGTATTATTTGAGATTTTTTTTTTAATTGTTGAGTTTTTTTAAAAGTTTGACTATGAAATGCCTTCAAACAAAAGAGACAAATGATAAAATGACTAGCTTGAAATTCTGGAAAACTTGATAGTTTCTTGAACTTTCTTAATTAAAACTAAGATTGAAAAATTATAGACATATCTTTTAATAGGGTTTAACTAATTTTTCATAAGTTAGTAGATAGCTAATCAATTGTACTCACAAATAGTTCCTTGGACTTTGAGAAGTTAAAAATTACATATAAATCAATGATAACACTATAATTTTCCTTAGAAAACACGAAGTTGTTTCTAGGAGATTTTAAAATTTAATTTGTGAGTTATTTTCTTTGATCAACTTGTTGTTGGATAAAACCAACTACATCATTTTGATCTTCATGTAATTTTGTATAAAAATCTTCTCACACACTCTAATAACATTCAAAAGCATGCATAATACTTTAAGAAATAGATATATAACTTTATATCATCATCCAAGGGATTGATACACTTTGTAATCTATGAAGATAAGTTTAACAACATCAAAAGTGTTTGAAGCTCTACAAATAAGTTTGTTATCAATCATGATACCAAATCCTTCATAGTTTATAGTGATTACTAAGTTACATTAAAAATATTAGTAAAAATAAAAAATAGAATTCTATAATAGTTATGAATTTCACAAGTTATAATGAATGTTACTTTTTCTAAGTTAGCCCATACAACCTCATGCAATATAATAATAAAATTTCACCTAGAAATCAAGTACATTTTTATATTTTTGTAACTTTTTTAAGTTCTCAATTCAATCTCGTATGAGATAATCAAAGATATCTCATTAATAAACCACACATTTTGTATTTTATTTTTCAAGAGAGATATCAAAATTCACAAAATATCATGATACCCATGTTCTTTGAATACATATATAAGATTTCCAAGTAAATAAAACTTTTCCTTGTTAGACACTTGCATTATTAACCAAATAAAAATCAATTTTCACATTGTTCATAGATGAATTAATAGTTAGGGGTTGACATTCAGTTTCTAATACTTTGTGTCATGTTTGAGATGTTTCTTAGATACCTTCTTTATCTCACTATGTTCAATCACTCAATGATTCTCTAGATAGAATGTGGTAAGATAATGATGCGAAACTAAATGCATTTATCAAAGGAACTCTAAAATGTAACATATATCAACAAACATTTATCATTTTAGTTTCCATTACAGATTTCTAGCTTATACTTAGCTTATACTAGCTTATATTACAAAAAAATGAATTTTGTAATATTATATACAAAGACAAAATGCACAACTAACTTTTCCCTCATGTACCAATCTAAAAGATATTAATCTAAATTGAACTCAACTAAAAAGACATATATAATATGCTAAATTGCACTGGAAAGAAATACTTTAAGAGAAAAAGTGCAACCACACAATTATAAATGGGATCAAGGTTCAAATAAGGGAATGATAAGGTTATATCTAAGTCACTAAGTCACTACAAATATGGTAGGTGACGTATTGAAGACATTATAGTCAAGAGTATTCTTTAGCTCACTTGTTGGATATGTTATGAGCATAGTAAAACCTAATAAGAATGTACCCATTGATCTTCTATTGGAACAAGAAATATTAGAATATGCATATGAGTATCAATATTTCCAAGAAATTCCAAAGGCACTAATGATTCTTGGCATCTCATAATCACCATAAATGCAAATCAACAAACCTATATATAAAGAAGGTGATTTTGAAATTTCCCTAGAGATTACAAGGAATTTTTTCATTCAATTATGATCTCATAGAATATCATACTAATATTCTACATTTATCACATTCATTGTTATGCGATACATTATTTTAAGCATTTTCATCTATAGATTTTGTATCTTTTTCAATTATGGAATATAGTCAAAGTTATGGAAGACAACCTTTTGGCATTTTTATGAAGTCACTTGGCCATTGTATAAATTTGTAAGTAAGGGAAAGATCTATCAAGTCCAAATTTAATGTCCAACAATTTATGAAGAAACATAAGTGCTCAAGAAGACAATAAGAATGTTCTTAAATCATCTAAACTAAATTGTGTACAAAAGAGTGTTACAACATAATTGACCTCTCTAATTCTTATTCTAAGAAACAAAGTATAGTGCAAAATATTGAATTTAACATTTAACATTTATCATTTGATTTCTTTGATGAATATCCATTCACGGTTTGAAATTTTTTATACGAGAATGGGTAGGGAAGTCACTAGAAAAGGCTAGATTTCGGCTTTTCACCACTCAAATACACTTACTCAAAAGGCATTAAAGTCTTTTCCTCAAACCTATTCTATTTCTATTCTAAAATGAAGATTTAATTAAGAAATTTATAAACAAGTGTAAAGACTTGCCTTTGTCTCTTCATGTTTTGGGATGTCATGTTTATAAAAAAAATTCTTCAATATTGGAGAGAACAAATGGACAAATAAAATGCTACCCGGAGATGTAAAGATGAAACTCAAGATAAGATTTTATTCATTAGCTAATAACTAAGAGAAACACATTTTCATGGATGTAGCATTCCTTTTCATTAACAATTCAATGATTTTTTTCATGAGCATATTGCAGGGTCTAGATGGAGCACTCACCATGGTTTGGAAACAGTAAAAAGTAAATGTCTTATAGAAGAAGTTGAAGCAAGGCATCAACCTTTTTTGGATTTGAAATGGAGGAGAGGGAGGGACATATATGTTTTTAGAATGCATGACCACTTGTAGGAATTGGGAAGATAAATGGAAGATGAACTTAGCCATCTTCTTCATGTATGGCTTCCCTGACGTCTTCAATCTTTGGTAATCCTAACTCTCAATGGTGGGATTCTTGATAGTCAGATTCTATTACACAACATCTAACATCACTAGAATAACATTTTGGTTACAAGCTCAATAGAAATAAGCATATTTTTTGAATTAAGCCCATTAGTAGCACTTGCACCTTTTAATGGTGCAAGGATTAAGCCAATAGTCTTGTATACTTTTAATAATATTTTTTGAATAGTTATTCACAAACTCTTCTTATCTACTTTTCTACACTTATCTTTATGTCTCTCTTATTTAATAACATAGACAATTATTTTTGCCTCCCTATTACTATTTCATCTTACCCCTCTTTATCATTCTCTCCTGTATATCTCTATCCAATTTCCACTATTTCTCTTTGATTTACTCTATGTATGCTATCTAGCTATCTATCTATCCACCATATCCTTATCATTCCCTCTCTTTATCTCCTTGGTCTGTGATTTCTATTTCTCTCCCTACACTATCCTCCATTATCTCTCCATTCATAACTATTGTCTACTTTAATACTTTATTATAATCCATCTATCTATACGTTCTATCTCTCCATATGCTTCCCTATCCATTTTTATCACCATTAATACTTTTACCTATCCACCCCTCTTTTTCTTTACATTATACATCTTACTCACCGTCCCCCTAACCCCTCACTCTCTCCTTATCTCTAATTATAATTTTTAATCCAATTATCATTTCCTATACAAAATTCAAACCTAGAAATTTAAAATCAATTGTCTCTATAGATCACATTTTTTCTCTTCCTGTCCATCATACTCCACACATAGATATCTTTGTATTTTTATATCCATGTCTCTCTCTAATTATCACATTCTCCCTATCTAACTCCATAACCTTTCCTTATATAATTTTTATGCACATATACACTCCTTTTTCCATTCCCACCTCTATCTTATCTTGTCCATCTCTTTACCATTCACTTCGCACTGCCTATATTCTATTTTCTTCATTTCTCTTTAATTTTCTTGACGTATGTATTTATATACTATCTATCACCTTAAATATCTTCTTATTCGCACCCCCCCACCCCCCTCTATCTCTCTCAAAATATAAATATGTTGATAAAATTTCTATAACTTAAAAATTTAATTATGTAAACTTATATTTCAATTAGATATCTCAAAATTGATTTATAACCAAATGTTTATTTATAACTATAGTTAACAAAATAGCAATGGATGTTGTGTATTTGATTGGTTTCAACTTGAAGTTTATTATTTTATAATATCATCAATTAAGATTTGTACAAATAAAATTTTAAATAGTGATTACTTTGAGATTAAAACTTACTTTGTTCCATTCACAAGTACGAAAATATAATATATATTAAAAAATAACTAAAAAATAAGGAAAAAATTAATGTTAGAGATATATCTAATATTTTTTTACAATAGGTACAATCACATTTGAATACTTTTGTTATGTTATTGATATTATGATAATTAATGATGATATGTTACACTTTAATATTTGTTTTGAATAACATAATAATATGTATAGCAAGGATTAAGAAATTTATGCCTTAACTTTCATATTAGTTTAACGATAATATGGTTACATGCAATTTTAAAAAGTTCATGCTACATTTTCCTATATGTCTACAATGACATTGTGTCATGACTCATCATAGAACTTCCTTATTTGCACCTACATGGCGATTATGTGGCAACCTTGTCACTTTGACTAGGTCAACTATTTAAACTTACTAGATTAATTCATGGATTAGATTAATCATGTCATTTGCTATGTTAACTATTCGGAGAATTAATGTTATTAAAGGATTTTTATGTTATGTTAAATGAATGGTTAAGTCATTCTATGATCATGTTGATTATATTTTGTAGACGTGATTTATGTTCACATTTTGATGTATGCATATGCATTATAGTTATGATGTTCACATATGATGCTTTATTATCAACTAACGGGTATTGACTCCTTTATGTTTTTGATTCATGTTTGAGTGTCTGTAGATGTCGAAGGCAAGGTTGTGGTTGAGGTAGAGAGAGTTATCCTCTTAGAAGGGAATAGATGGATAATCCCTGCATCATACCACAAACCACTTAGTCTAGTGTGAATTAATTTTGATGCATTTGACATCTTTTGGTTTCCTAAATACATTAAGATAGTGAAATGTAGTTCAATGACATGAGTAGGGTTCTAATTTTTGAAAAGAAAACTATTACACCTTATAGTTCTATGTTTTAGAGGATTTAACATAAATTGGAAGTGATATTTTTGTTTATGGCAATCTTAACTTAATTACTTAAAAATCTAAGTTAATGGGACTAGTTTTGGCATTATAAAGAATGATCATTTATTTGCAAATATTCATGGGTAGTGGAAATGCCTATTTTCCATCTTGTACAAGAAGTTTTTCCTCCATGACTGAGATGTAATGGAAAGAGGAATGATAAAGGAAGAGAGAAGGAAATTATTTGGAGTAGTAGAAGTGGATTGGGTGTTGGAGAGGCATTCACATTTGGAAAGTTTGAAGGAGAAAACCATTTTTCAGGACACACACAACAAGAGAAAAGATTGATAACTTCGTTGCAAAAGGATATAGGTTCCTCTTCTCATTAAATGATAGATAGAGTATTATTGTTTGCAAACATATATTGTTTCAATTGAAAGATAGTTGGGTTTTTTTGTATGTTGCATTTGTTAAATAATTATACCAGTGAATTTAAACAAAAATAGAGTAAATGGAGACATTTTGGTTGTTATGTATGATTTCTTTTTATTAAGAAATTACATCTACGAAATGTTAAAGGTAAAAGATTCAAAGGATTTTTTCTTTGAATGATGCCCTAGCTTGAACTTAGGATAAATGTTAGGTCTACACCTAATAGGAGTGTGTTTCTAAGATTGATTAGGTATAATGGCTTTGTGTTAGAAGGGTGTGTAGAATAATGTATTTCAATCACAGGTTTCATCTTTGATATAATTAGTGACTTGGATCATTTCCACTAGATAAGGCCATTCTATTTTGAATATTTTCTTAGTTTTGTTAAAAATAATGATTTACATGAATTTTTGTTCTATGTTTTGTTTTACATCTTCATTTAGCTGGAAAAGTTTTATTCACCTGTTTTCAACATACTTTGGGTGCCATTTAAGTTTGGATGTGGTGTTTATTTTTGTCCAAGTTTAGTCCAACGTTTAGTGATGGCATAAATAGTTGGATATAGTATCTCTTCTAGTTTACATGTATGTGGGACTCTGTAGAGTTTTAGCATTTTTTTTCAACACTTGATGTTCCTTGCTATCATAGTTTTATAATATGTCTACTAGACAGTGATGTTGGACTGTGTACAAACAAAATGCTGAGGCAACCAATCTCTAAACATTTTAAACAATGAAATTGTAGCAGTGGTCTGTACATGGTCTTCTTAAACTTATGGAATGCAATGAGTACATAGAATTACTAATGCAAAGACTTAGCTAGGAAATAACCCACCTTTTTCTATTTTAAATGTAATGTATTTATATAATCTTTGAAGTTTAACACACTTGTCAACTGAATATGTAAGACAATGTAGTTATAACATAGTACTCTTTTATTTTGTTTCTTTCTATGGCAGTATTTGTAAATTTATGATCATGTTTGAATATGAAATTGTTCTCATTCACCTTTTAGTAGATTACTTCTGACGAGAATCAATGAAATCCTCTTGTGATAAACCTATAGCCTACTAATAAGATTTAGGATCAAGCTTAATCAACTGAATATGTAAGAAAATGTAGTTATAACATAGTACTCTTTTATTTTGTTTCTTTCTATGGCAGTATTTGTAAATTTATGATCATGTTTGAATATGAAATTGTTCTCATTCACCTTTTAGTAGATTACTTCTGACGAGAATCAATGAAAGCCTCTTGTGATAAACATTGTTTGCATTAGTTTTTCTCACCCACACTCTTTTTCTCACTAAAATCTTTTTTATTTTTAAGAGTTTCGTAAAAAGCTTTCTAGATAATTCCATATTCTTTCCTCTTCATCTGAATCATTGATAAAAAAATATAGGGATATGTAATCGATGTCATAAATACGTAAAACTCTCTATAACAACCTTTAAAAATATTAAATGTTTCTTCCATGTTGGCTTGAAAATGATTTACCTCAAAGTCTATATCATTTCTAACTTTTATGTATACTGTGCATTTCTCAACACTTACTATTTTTTAATACTCGGTGCTGTTGATGCTCGATATGTATTGTGCTTAACATGTAATATGTAACTTATCACTTATATTCTTGAACTTCTCCATAGGTGTTGAGCTTGGCTTGTATAGAAAATAGTCGATGACCACATACTTACTCGACTCCCATAGAGCTTCATACACACATACTTATGTACATGACTCAACCTATATAGAGGAGCTCGGTCATAGTGATGACCATCTAACTCTACCTAGTAAATGACTTAGTATTTAACACTAATAGACAACAATAGCTAGAGATACCAACAATGTTCTCTTGGTTCAATAGTAGATCAGTTTCTTAAATAAACAAGTGCCACATAGTGGCTAGTATTTGCTGATTATAGTTATAATATTTAATATATGAAATTTAATTATAAAAATATTGTGTAGAAATAGAATTGATTATACAATTATAGTACATTTAAATTAAAGCAATTTCAATGCCAAAATATCATATAAATATATAAAATAACATTTACTTAATATCTAGAGCTATATATAAATAGTAAAAAGTAAAAAGTAATAAATAACTTTGTATTAATATTTTGAATTTAATAAAACATCAAGATAAAATTAATAAAACTTATATTTATAAATTAGTGGAAAATAAAATAATTTCATTATCTTTTTCATAATATATGGAAATTTGAATGAGGTAGTGGATGCAAACAAATTGGCTTAATAGTCATTAGGGTTCTGTAAAATCTATTTGTAAGATGTCAAATTATTAACCAATGAACGTGAAGAAAAAATATTATTTGCATGTTTTTATTTAAATATTGTACATGTTACTTTAGAATATAATTTAAGAACTAGTTATACCAAATTGACTACAATAGCATATGCCTATCAAAAAATAATATAAAAATATCTAAGTAATCTTGCACCTTGTACAAGGATTTTTTATTGGATTACATTGTATTTTATAAGTGTCACTTAGTTGCACATGTCCTACCTATCTTATCACTTCAGCATTTATCTTCTATGAATTATCTTTTTCTAACTTGATGTCAAAGTATTCTTCTCTTGAGATCATCCTCAATATCTTTTCCTATGAAATGCTTAATGTATAATAAAATAATTTAACACAAAATATAATGTCTAATTAGTTAAAATAAATGTTTCGTTGTTTTCTTATACTATCATGTTTTATAAAACTAAGAACTATTTGAATATTCAATGAGACACTATATATTTTGATCAAGGTAGTATGTTATAATGTTTGAAGGAAACTCATATCATAACCATAGGCTTGGAATTGAGATATTAGTTAGAAGCATGTGTATGTGTCTCTATTTTTCTTCTAGCTAAACATTAAAAAGGATTATGTTATACTCCACAAATTTATAAACATAAAAAATTACACTATTAAAAAAACCCATGTGCATACAAGTAATTTATGTTCCGAGAGTTGTGGAGTTATGGCTTATATAACCAAGAAGATGAACTATCAACACATATTCAATTTAGTTAAGTGTGGTGCAATTATTTCAAATTGTGATATTATTACATTGTAATCACAATGTGAGCTATAATTTAGTGGCCTAGCAATGATCTACCACCTATGCATAATTATATATTAAGGTTGTACAAAGTGATTAAAGCTCAATTGTTATGCAACAGAATCTTGTGAATCTTTTGGAAAAGTCTTAATAATACCCTCTTGATATTATCTAGCTCAAAAGAGGGTATGAAATAATGTATTAAACTAATCAAATATAAAATACCACCTTATTGTTTACATTCTAAATGCAATGTATAGCAAATTGATGAACTCACTTCCATTCTTATGTTAAACTGAATGTGTTCCATGAAATGATATGTGATATAGAGGAACAAAACTATAAAAAAAACTAAAAAAAGAATATAACCATTCTAAATTCTCTTCCCTTAATGAAGAGAGAAAAATATTAGTTATGAAATGATTTCAAGTAATAATCTATATATGTTGGTCTATATAAAACTTGAACATGTAGTTTAGGATTACCTATTGGCCCTACATATATGCCAATTTTTAGCAAGGTGAACTATGGTTCTTGTTTGTGATTGTATGATATAGCCAAAACTTTTATGTTACAAAGGAGTGTTAAGGTTCCATTCATTGGGGTATAAGACAATGAGAGAATAGATAACTAACATTTCTTTGTTGACATTTTTTGTAGTGTTGAATGAATTGGATAGGGAAATAGGTTGGAACATTAAGATTATGCTATGTATTTTTTTCCATGTTTTTATATGAGTGGCAATTGATGTGAAATTAACAATAAGATAGGAGAGGGAGTGACAATAACTTGGTAAGAGATGCTTAAGAAAGATAAGTGAAGATGACACAAAGGGTATGAGGTAGATCATTTTCCAAAAGGGACATGCTTATAGTTACAAGAAATAATGGATAGAGAAAGACACAATAAGAATAGGAGTTAGATGAGTAGGCATGGAAATTGAGGTGATGTAATTTTCAATGGTAGGAAAAAGAAAAAGGTTAGCTATTAGAGGGGGATAAAGGTAGGAGAGCTATATTATTAACTGACATGAGAGTGGGAAATGCATCTCATGCATTATAATACCTATGGACCCTCAAGATGGTGTGATGATGATAATTGTTAAGGAGTATGTGAGTGAAGACATAGAGGTTTAGGTAATCTCATCAAGTCTGGTGAGTGACAAACTCAACATTACTGAATAGGGGTTCATTATCGAAGTGGTTTTATAATTGTAAGTTAAAGACTAGGAAATCATGTGGGGTGGAGGAATTAACTGAAATTAAGGTTATTAAAACTAAAGCACACATGGGAAGATTAAAAACGAGAGAAAATAAGGATGAGAAAGATACCGTAGAGATGATGCCAACAATGTTGTGGATGCCATTCACTCCATCTATGTTCCTCTTATAGTTGTTAAACCTTTTATTTCTCTTTCCATAGGATTGGATGGGACATTGCGAATTCAAATTTTGAAATTCAAACTGTCATTGTCTCATTAACAAATCTTCAACCATGAAGTAGCAAGTTTGAATTTGAGTTTTAACTGTTGAATAGAACACTTAACGGAGTTGATTACACTAATGGAAATGGCCAAGAAAGAGAACAGATCAAAAGGGCCCCACACCAACCACTAAAACATTGACTCTACTTTGAATGTGTTGGTTATATCCAACTAAATATGATAATTGTATTGTACTAGCACTTATGCCTTTGAAGGGTGTAAGTATTACACTAATAGGTTTATATATGCTAAATGATTTTGTTATGTGACTATGTGGAGAGTTGTAAAAATTTCTTTTGGTTTCAACTGTGTGATATTTTTTTCTTGTCAACATTTCAAATCATACTTTGTGATCCGTCTTGGGGATGAATAAAATAGAACAAGGAGAAAAATAATCTTCATGGAGAGTTGGTCCTAATATTTTTTGTCTTATACATTCAAAATAATTTGGCATGAGCATTTCTTTTCTAGTGTTAATTGTGTTACATTTTAGAAATATCTAGTTTCCTTCAAGAAGCCAAACCAAGTTTTCACGAAATATTCATATGAATTATTTTGTGTGCACTGTTTACACTATAAATATTTCCAAATCCTCAATTCTTTATGCAACACATTCTTAATGACTTGTATATCATGTCAAAAGCTTCTTGAAAGTTTGTTATATTTGTATTGTCATAAAAAAGAATATGTTACTTAAAATTTGTATCTACCCTAATATTAAGAATTTCTTCTACCTAGAGTAGTCTTTTTAGCATGGGGTTTATATTGTTAGGTATTGAAAACCTATGTATAACATTCTTGTTTGTAAAAAATACCAAAATAATAATTTTATTTCAATGGAGCTTTTTTTTCACTCTTTTACCTTTTTTTTCACCTTTTTCTAAAGTTGAGATTTTCTAGCTATATTCTTTAAGGCTAATGTTAGCAGTTCATCTCCTTTTACCTGTTTTGTATTGGGGTGGAAACAACTGTTAAGGTGGGATGGTTTATTATGACCATGGGTATAAGGGTTTGGCTATTTTTGTTTACATTTTTATCTTTTTAAATGTTCTTATAGAGGTAGGGACTTATTATATGAAGATACAGAGTTTTCTTGTGGGAAAGGCTTGACAGTATGTTTTGATGGTTGTTCATATCTTTTCTTGATGTTTAGGATGGAAAGAGGTCAATTTCTCTTCTTGTCTTTTTCATTCCTAGATTTTCTTTTGGAGATAGAGAGGATTTCTTCTCTAGAGATTTTTCAGCTTGTAGAAGGAAAGAATAATGAGGGTCTCCAATTCATGACCCAATGATGATATTGTATTTTACTTCAATATCATTACTTCTATATTCATATTTTACCCCTTTCTCTTTATCTCCTCTCATATCTCCCTATGTCTTTAATGAACCTAATGGAAACAAAAAGGAAACCCAAAAAATAAGTCAAATAATGAAATTTATTTGTAAATATACTAACAACTAAGCCAGCTATATTTATTTTCATTAGTTTCAGTATATGACATCAAATACTAAATTATGCATGGAAATATCTCAAAATGAATATGAAATGGGGAAGTAATTAAATTTAATACATAAGATTTACATATCACATTATAATATTTTTCATATCTTCTCTTAAAAGGAATTTGAAACCCAATTAAAATTTTCATGGGTATGTAAAATGCATCGCTATAAAAATTTTAACACCAAATTAAATATACAAATCAGGGTGATCCCACAATAATGGGTGCCACTTTTGAGCAATTTTGGCACTAAAATCAACATATTTGAAACAAACATTACATTCGAGTGATTATATCTCTAAAACTATGAATAATTTGAAGCTGATATAAACGAGTGGTTACTAGTACTTTGTTCCTACTTTTAACCATATTTTTTTAAATTAAAAAAAAAATATTTAAGTCAAATACTTCTTCTCCGCTGAAAAGTGGTGCATATGAAAAATAAAAAAATTGAAAGAGTGACAGTTTTCTTAGCAAGCATAACTTTTTTTTCTACAAATGATAATGACATAATTCTTTTAATGTTGGATTTGTAGCATCAATATCTAGAGGATCCATTTAGTTTGATTCAATTTGGTTGAATATTGTATAGTTTATGAATTTTTGAATTGACATCAATCATAATTTAGATATATATCAGTTTTGACAAGCATAACTTCAACTCAATTTATCATAAATGAAATTTTCTTTTTTCAATAGAACACTAACTCAGTAACATATTTTTGAGAGATTTTTTATTAAAAAAATTGACCTAATTTACAGTTTTTCCCGAAGTGTCAAAGTCAGTTGATGTTAAATTGTTAATCAACCCATAATTAGTTAAACTCATATTTGAAAGTCATAATGAATATAATGCCGATAAAAATTATAGTCGTTAGAAAGCTTCCTCCAAGTAACACAATTTGATATTTTTAGATTTACAATAGGAGGTCATTTGATCCCAATTTTGAGGGTCAAAATGTCATTTTTTTTAAAAATGGGAAAAGAACAAAGTTTTTTTTAACAAACCCATGTTTGCACGAACACATATTATATGTTCACATGAACATATGTTTGCATGAAGATATTGTAAAAAATTATGTATAAAGTAACAAACATTTTTTCATTATATGTCTATGGGAACACAAAAATTATGTTTGTGTGAACACATAATCAAATAGGGTTCATGTGAAGATAATTTATGTGTTTGTGCAAACATATAGAGTTCTCATGAATAGTCTTAATTCAATTTTTTTAAATATTTCTAATTTCATTCATGCCACAAAAGTGGCACCCACTATTTTGGGCTTACCCATCACCAAAATAGAAGAGATACTTATAGAATTAGAACATAAATATTTTTATTTCAAGAATGTATTATTTGAGATTTTTTTTTTTAATTGTTGAGTTTTTTTAAAAGTTTGACTATGAAATGCCTTACGACAAAAGAGACAAATGATAAAATGGCTAGCTTGAAATTTTGGAAAACTTGACAGTTTCTTGAACTTTCTTAATTAAAACTAAGATTGAAAAATTATAGATATATCTTTTAATAGGGTTTAACTAATTTTTCATAAGTTAGTAGATAGATAATCAATTGTACTCACAAATAGTTCCTTGGACTTTGAGAAGTTAAAAATTACATATAAATCAATGATAAAACTATAATTTGCTTTAGAAAACATGAAGCTATATCTAGGAGATTTTAAAATTTAATTTGTGAGTTATTTTCTTTGATCAACTTGTTGTTGGATAAAACCAACTACATCATTTTGATCTTCATGTAATTTTGTATACAAATCTTCTCACACACCCTAATAAAATTCAAAAGCATGCATAATACTTTAAGAAATAGATATATAACTTTATATCATCATCCAAGGGATTGATACACTTTGTAATCTATGAAGATAAGTTTAACAACATCAAAAGTGTTTGAAGCTCTACAAAATAAGTTTGTTATCAATCATGATACCAAATCCTTCATAGTTTATAGTGATTACTAAGTTACATTAAAAATATTAGTAAAAATAAAAAATAGAATTCTATAATATTTATGAATTTCACAAGTTATAATAAATGTTATTTTTTCTAAGTTAGACCATACAACCTCATGCAATATAATAATAAAATTTCACCTAGAACACAAGTACATTTTTATATTTTTGTAACTTTTTTAAGTTCTAAGTTCAATCTCGTATGAGATAATCAAAGATATCTCATTAATAAACCACACATTTTTTATTTTATTTTTCAAGAGAGATATCAAAATTCACAAAATATCATGATACCCATGTTCTTTGAATACATATATAAGATTTCCAAGTAAATAAAACTTTTCCTTGTTAGACACTTGCATTATTAACCAAATAAAAATCAATTTTCACATTGTTCATAGATGAATTAATAGTGAGGGGTTGACATTCAGTTTCTAATACTTTGTGTAATGTCTGAGATGTTTCTTAGATACCTTCTTTATCTCACTATGTTCAATCACTCAATGATTCTCTAGATAGAATGTGGTAAGATAATGATGCATAATTAAATGCATTTATCAAAGGAACTCTAAAATGTAACATATATCAACAAACATTTATCATTTTAGTTTCCATTACAGATTTCTAGCTTATACTTAGCCCATAAGGATCATGTAGGACTACAAAAAATTGAATTTTGTAATATTATATACAAAGACAAAATGCACAACTAACTTTTCCCTCATGCACCAATCTAAAAGATATTAATCTAAATCGAACTCAACTAAAAAGACATATATAATATGCTAAATTGCACTGGAAAGAAATACTTTACGAAAAAAAGTGCAACCACACAATTATAAATGGGATCAAGGTTCAAATAAGGGCATGACAAGGTTACATCTAAGTCACTAAGTCACTACAAATATGGTAGGTGAAGTATTCAAGACATTCTAGTCAAGAGTATTCTTTAGCTCACTTGTTGGATATGTTATGAGCATAGTAAAACCTAATAAGAATGTACCCATTGATCTTCTATTGGAACAAGAAATATTAGAATATGCATATGAGTATCAATATTTCTGAGAAATTCCAAAGGCACTAATGATTCTTGGCATCTCATAATCACCATAAATGCAAATCAACAAACCTATATATAAAGAAGGAGATTTTGAAATTTCCCTAGAGATTACAAGGAATTTTTTCATTCAATTACGATCTCATAGAATATCATACTAATATTCTATATTTATCACATTCATTGTTATGCAATACATTATTTTAAGCATTTTAATCTATAAATTTTGTATCTTTTTCAATTATGGAATATAGTCAAAGTTATGGAAGACAACCTTTTAGCATTTTTATGAAGTCACTTGGCCATTCTATAAATGTGTAAGTAAGGGAAAGATCTATCACGTCCAAATTTAATGTCCAACAATTTATGAAGAAACATAAGTGCTCAAGAAGACAATAAGAATGTTCTTAAATCATCTAAACTAAATTATGTACAAAAGAGTGTTACAACATTATTGACCTATCTAATTCTTATTCTAAGAAACAAAGTATAGTGCAAAATATTAAATTTAACATTTAACATTTATCATTTTATTGCTTTGATGAATATCCATTCACGATTTGAAAGTTTTTATACTAGAATGGGTAGGGAAGTCACTAGAAAAGGCTAGATTTTGGCTTTTCACCACTCAAATACACTTACTCAAAAGGCTCTAAAGTCTTTTCCTCAAACCTATTCTATTGCTATTCTAAAATGAATATTTAATTAAGAAATTTATAAAAAAGTGTGGAGGCTTGCCTTTGTCTCTTCATGTTTTGGGATGTCATGTTTATAAAAAAAATTCTTCAATATTGGAGAGAACAAATGGACAAATAAAATGCTACCTGGAGATGTAAAGATGAAACTCAAGATAAGCTTTGATTCATTAGCTAATAACTAAGAGAAACACATTTTCATGGATGTAGCATTCTTTTTCATTAACAAATCAACGATTTTTTCCATGAGCATATTGCAGGGGTCTAGATGGAGTGCTCACCATGGTTTGAAAACACTAAAAAGTAAATGTCTTATAGAAGAAGTTGAAGCAAGGCATCAACCTTTTTTGGATTTGAAATGGAGGAGAGGGAGGGACATATATGTTTTTAGAATGCATGACCACTTGTAGAAATTGGGAAGATAAATGGAAGATGAACTGAGCCATCTTCTTCATGTAGGGCTTCCCTGACATCTTAAATCTTTGGTAATCCTAACTCTCAATGGTGGGATTCTTGATAGTCAGATTCTATTACACAACATCTGACATCACCAGAATAACATTCTGGTTACAAGCTCAATAGAAATAAGCATATTGGTTGAATTAAGCCCATTAGTAGCACTTGCACCTTTTAATGGTGCAAGGATTAAGCTGATAGTCTTGTATACTTTTAATACTATTTTTTGAATAGTTATTCACAAACTCTTCTTATCTACTTTTCTACACTTATCTTTATGTCTCTCTTATTTAATAACATACACATTCATTTTTGCCTCCCTATTACTATTTCATCTTACCCCTCTTTATCATTCTCTCCTGTATATCTCTATCCAATTTCCACTATTTCTCTTTGATTTATTCTATGTATGCTATCTATCTATCTATCTATCCACCATATCCTTATCATTCCCTCTCTTTATCTCCTTGCTTTGTGATTTCTATTTCTCTCCCTACACTATCCTCCATTATCTCTCCATTCATAACTATTGTCTACTTTAATACTTGATTATAATCCATCTATCTATACGTGCTATCTCTCCATATGCTTCCCTATCCATTTTTATCACCATTAATACTTTTACCTATCCACCCCTCTTTTTCTTTATATTATACATCTTACTCACTGTCCCCCTAACCCCTCACTCTCTCCTTATCTCTAATTATAATTTTTTATCCAATTATCATTTCCTATAAAAAATTCAAACCTAGTAATTTAAAATCAATTGTCTCTATAGATCACATTTTTTCTCTTCCTCTCCATCATACTCCATACATAGATATCTCTGTATTTTTATATCCATGTCCCTCTCTAATTATCACATTCTCCCTATCTAACTCCATAACCTTTCCTTATATATTTTTTATGCACGTATACACTCCTTTCTCCATTCCCACCTCTATCTTATCTTGTCCATCTCTTTACTATTCACTTCCCACTGCCTATATTCTATTTTCTCCATTTCTCTTTGATTTCCTTGACGTATGTATTTATATACTATCTATCACCTTAAATATCTTCTTATTCCCACCCCACCACCCCCCTCTATCTCTCTCAAAATATAAATATGTTGATAAAATTTCTATAACTTACAAATTTAATTATGTAAACTTATATTTCAATTAGATATCTCAAAATTGATTTATAACCAAATGTTTATTTATAACTATAGTTAACAAAATAGCAATGGATGTTGTGTGTTTGATTGGTTTCAATTTGAAGTTTATTATTTTATAATATCATCAATTAAGATTTGTACTAATAAAATTTTAAATAGTGATTACTTTGAGCATAAAACTTACTTTGTTCCATTCACAAGTACGAAAATACAATATATATTAAAAAATAACTAAAAAATTAGGCAAAAATTAATGGTAGAGATATATCTAATATTTTTTTACAATAGGTACAATCACATTTGAATACTTTTGTTATGTTATTGATATTATGATAATTAATGATGATATGTTACACTTTAATATTTGTTTTGAATAACATAATAATATGTATAGAAAGGATTAAGAAATTTATGCCTTAACTTTCATATTAGTTTAATGATAATATGGTTACATGCAATTTTAAAAAGTTCATGCTACATTTTCCTATATGTCTACAATGACATTGTGTCATGACTCATCATACAACTTCCTTGTTTGCCCCTACATGGTGATTATGTGACAACCTTATCACTTTGACTAGGTCAACTATTTAAACTTCCTAGATTATTTCATGGATTAGATTAATCATGTCAGTTGCTATGTTAACTATTCGGAGAATTAAAGTTATGAAAGGATTTTTAAGTTATGTTAAACGAATGGTTAAGTCATTTTATGATCATGTTGATTATATTTTTTAGACGTGCTTTATGTTCACATTTTGATGTATGCATATGCATTATAGTTATGATGTTCACATATGATGTTTTATTATCAACTAATGGGTATTGACTCCTTTATGTTTGTGATTCATTTTTGAGTGTCTGTAGATGTCGAAGGAAAGGTTGTGGTTGAGGTAGAGAGAGTTAGACTCTTGGAGGGGAATAGATGGATAATCCCTGCATCATATCACAAACCACTTGGTCTAGTGTGAATTAATTTTGATGCATTTGACTTCTTTTGTTTTCCTAAATACATTAAGATAGTGAAATGTAGTTCAATGACATGAGTAGGGTTCTAATTTTTGAAAAGAAAACTATTACGCCTTATAGTTCTATGTTTTAGAGGATTTAACATAAATTGGAAGTGATATTTTTGTTTATGGCAATGTTAACTTAATTACTTAAAAATCTAAGTGAATGGAACTAGTTTTGGCATTATAAAGAATGGTCATCATTTATTTGCAAATATTCATGGGTAGTTGAAATGCCTATTTTCCACCTTGTACGGGATGTTTTTCCTCCATGACTGAGATGTAATCGAGAGAGGAATGATAAAGGAAGGGAGAAGGAAATTATTTGGAGTAGTAGAAGTGGATTGGGTGTTGGAGAGGCATTCACATTTGGAAAGTTTGAAGGAGCAAACCATTTTTCAGGACACACACAACAAGAGAAAAGATTGATAACTTAGTTGCAAAAGGAAATAGGTTCCTCGTCTCATTAGATGGTAGATAGAGTATTATTGTTTGCAAACATATATTGTTTTTATTGAAAGACAGTTGGGTTTTTCTGTATGTTCCATTTGTTAAATAATTATACCAGTGAATATAAACAAAAACAGAGTAAATGGATTCATTTTGGTTGCTATGTATGTTTTCTTTTTA
The DNA here is from genome assembly GCA_028749045.1 of Cupressus sempervirens. Lineage (NCBI taxonomy): Eukaryota > Viridiplantae > Streptophyta > Pinopsida > Cupressales > Cupressaceae > Cupressus > Cupressus sempervirens. The sequence goes on along the minus strand of CM053784.1, from coordinate 404,713,951 downwards.
TTAAGAAATTACATCCAGGAAATGTTAAAGGTAAAAGATTCAAAGGGTTTTTGATTTGAATCATGCCCTAGCTTGAACTTAGGATAAATTTTAGGTCTACACCTAATAGGAGTGTGTTTCTAAGTTTGATTAGGTATAATGGCTTTTTGTTAGAAGGGTGTGTAGAATAATGTATTTCAATCACAGGTTTCATCTTTGCTATAATTAGTGACTTGGATCATTTCCACTGGATAAGGCCATTCTATTTTGAATATTTTCTTAGTTTTGTTGAAAATAATGATTTACATGAATTTTTGTTCTATGTTTTGTTTTACATCTTCATTTAGCTGGAATAGTTTTATTCACCTATTTTCAACAGACTTTGGGTGCCATTTAAGTTTGGATGTGGTGTTTATTTTTGTCCAAGTTTAGTCCAAGGTTTAGTGATGTCATAAATAGTTGGATATAGTATCTCTTCTAGTTTACATGTATGTGGGACTTTGTAGAGTTTTAGCATTTTTTTCAACACTTGATGTTCCTTGCTATCATAGTTTTAGAATATGTCTACAAGACAGTGATGTTGGACTGTGTACAAACAAAATGTCGAGGCAACCAATCTCTAAACATTTTAGACAATGAAATTGTAGCAGTGGTCTGTACATGGTCTTCTTAAACTTATGGAATGCAATGAGTACATATAATTACTGATGCAAATACTTAGCTAGGAAATAACCCACCATTTTCTATTTTAAATGTAATGTCTTTATATAATGTTTGAAGTTTAACATACTTGTCAACTGAATATGTAAGAAAATTTAGTTATAACATAGTACTCTTTTATTTTGTTTCTTTCTATGGAAGTCTTTGTAAATTTGTGATCATGTTTGAATATGAAATTGTTCTCATTCACCTTTTAGTAGATTACTTCTGACGAGAATCAATGAAATCCTCTTGTGATAAACCTATAGCCTACTAATAAGATTTAGGATCAAGCTTAATCGATATTTTCTTGGGCTGCTACCTAAATTCAAGTGTCAATTAAAGAGTACGATAAACTATTGAAAGTTGTAGTTTTTTTTTAAAACTAGTGCTTATGATTGGATGTGTTGTTGAGTAGGAAGAGAATCTTCAATTCAATAATTTAGTTAACTTCTAAGTTTAGTTTTCAATCTTGTGAAGAAATGTTGTGGAGGAAATGGTGGTAAGGTTGTTATATTTTACAAATACTCAGTGATGATGGATACTAGTAGATTACTAAGATCATTTAGATGGCTTTTTTAAGTCCTAATTATGGTTTTTTTATTTCCTTATAGGATGGTTGTATATGGCATTGGGAGGGTGGGGATGGATGCATATTGTTTTTCTTCTCTCAACCTGTTGAGTGTTGCATGATAGGATTCATTAAAGTTTGACTCTTGATGCATCATGTTGGAAAATTTAGTGCTTGGCCAAGCCATCTTTTATTTACTTCAGTTGAAGTATTGTTATCTCTGACATTACGTATGGGGTAGATATGCATATTTTCTTTGAAACATAGAGTAGATATGTTGATCTGTACATATGGGTAGATATGTTCTCTTTTTAGTTTTTGCATATGTGTTGATGTGTAGAATGTTATTTTATTTCCTTACCATATGTCTATGATTAGGCTACTTAGCATATGGATGTTTGCAGTATGTTTCATAGCTGCACTAGATCCATTTGATCCTTCTTGTTCTGCGAAGCTAACATTCTCATGCCAAGGTCAGGGAGATCTTCATGTCAGGAAGAATCCCGGGGAAGTAATTACTTTGTGGTTCACATGGTAAAAGTACCTAGGCCACACCCCTATTTTTTGATAGCAAATGTCATTGTTCATTGGCTAAGGAAATGAAACACTCAGAAGTAGGACACCGAACATTCGGAAGCTGTAAACGCTTATTGGATGATCACTCATTCTTTCTTTATGATGTATATGCATTTCTAGGAATGTACCTTTGTACCATATTCAGTTACAGTCAACATTTCAATGAGTGGATGTAATGAAGAATTATAAGGTTTATCTTTTGAACATTATATTTATCCGAACAGCATTGTAATCAAAGTTTGTAATGAACTATGTAATCTTTTGCAGTTGTCTAAATGAAATGTCTTGACTTTTCAACTCCATTGGTGATGTGTATCTTTGACTTTCCATATTTCTCGTTTTATGGATGATTTGGCATAATATTGTAAGAGTCGGTCGTTACATACTATGTATGGTTGCATGAACTATTGATTATTGTAATGTTCTACTTAATCATTTTGATTTTGTTTTCTCCAAACCCTTGGTATATTTATTTTTTAGACATATATTTTATGTTAGATCTTTCTAGATAAGTTTGTTTAATTAATAAAAATTAAAAAGTACTTCCACATATATATTGAGAAGTCAGATGATTTTGTTTTGAACATTTTTGAAATGTAGAGAATATAAAATAGTTAATTTTGTTTTGAACATTTTTAAAATGTAGAAAATATAAAATAGTTCTATGATATTATCATACAGATAATATATAAAATAATCAAATCTCATTTGTCACTAAAAATATTATTTTTTAAAGAAACATTTGTCACTTTAAGACGAGATTGTTCACACTGCTCAACCAAGAAAATATACCTCTAAAAAGGCATATGGCTTCAGATTTATTTTGTGCATATGAACAGAAAGAAGGCGACGAGATCAAGCTGAGGATGTTGTTATTGCCGAAGCTGTGATAACAATGAGATAGCTAGACCTACTATTTTTAATCCAGCCTTCGTTTGGATGTATGCCAAATCCCACAAATTTGTATAAATTCAATCGAAAGAAGAATGTGTCGATCACAACTCCTGTCCAAAGAAGAACATAGACGAATGTGCTGATTACCTGTCTGAATTAAATCGAAGGAGGAATGTCTGAACATTAACAATAATGATAGAAACTCTCATCCAAACAAATAATGATAGAAAATACTACTCTCTTCGCAAGAGGCGGATTCCACTGTAATTCCAACCGTCTATAAATAGGAGTCTCTTCACAATAGTTATCAAATTAGAAGATGGCCAAGGCAATGAAATTGTTTTGTGCAGTGATGATAATTGCATTGGTGGCGGGCATGGCAGAGATAGGCTTAACCACAGCACAGGATGATTATGTTCCTGATTGCACTGATAAAATCCTCTGCCGAAACGAATCCGATTGTCTGGATGATTTCGGTCAAAGAGCATGCGTCCACAGGGGATCTTGTGATGATGGACGGGGATTCTGCGCTTAATCGCTGCAACACTTAATAAACTATCTATTATATTATGGCAGGACTTATGCAAACTTTATCATCGTTATCTATTTCTAGTGGATTGTGGACACACAGACCATAAACACTTAAAACTTTTCTGAGTAAAACTATATGTATTGCTTGGAACATATGTAAATATAGTTTAATTATGTTTTATATATTGCTCAGAATATATGTAAATTATAGTTTAATCATGTTTTATCTGGTGGAAATCATTAGATTGCTGGAAAAAAAATGTGTGTTTGATTTCAATAATGTTATATAGGACTAATATAATATAATATTTTATGAAGATTTTTTATTGTATAATATCTCATTTTCTTAAATTAATTATATATAAAAGTTGAGATAGTTATCTTTGATTACGTAGTATCATATTTCATAGGGTGAACATAGGGAGAAGATTATATTTATTATGTAGTATCTTGTTTTCTTAAATACATTAAAGAGGGCTGATTATCTTTTATTGTGTAGTACATTATTTCTTAGAATTAAGATAGATGAAAAGGAGGTAGTTTTCTTTTATTGTGTATTATTTAGTCTTGTTTTCTTAAATACATTAAAGAGAAGTTGTTATATTTTATTGTGTAGTATATTGTTTCCTAAAATTAATTAACATAGATGAAAGGGAGGTGGTTTACTTTTATTGTGTATTCAAAAATCTTGTTTTCTTAAATACATTAAAGAGGGGTGGTCATCTTTTATTGTATAGTATTACCATAGATGAAAGGGAGGTGGTTATAATTTATTGTGTAGTATATCGTTTATTAAAATTAACATAGATGAAAAGGAAGTTGGTTTCTTTTATTGTGTATTCTCTAGTTTGAATGATAAAAAATAAAAGAGAGATGATCAATTTATGTTCTATCAAGACAAACATAGTTGCTCTAACAAAATTGATGAGACCTTTATCCAAGTTCATAGAAAATTTTAGATTCTTCACAAACTAAAGAAGTGACGTTGAAAGGTGAATTAGAGGAATTAATTAGAGGTGAATAAGTTAATAGTAGTTTCAAAAAGTATCATGTTTTTTAATGTAATTACTTTTTATGGCAATCTATAAGTCATTCTTTTGACAATGCCCTAACATATTATTTATTAAAATATGTGCAATGACTGTATCTATAGTCTTTCCATGCTAGCTTATTAGTTCCAATCTTTGAGGATCGTTGTCTTAAAGAACTAGCACATATACATGTGTGTGGGCATGCATCTCTATTCTAGTGGAAGATATTATACCATTAATGTATCAATGATTTGATGAAATAATTTATTATATTCTAACCTCTTTTCCTCCTTTTATGATGCTCAGTCAATTTTAAAATTTTAAATAATGTAAGTAGGATTGTACTTCAATCTTCTTTTCCTTTTAAGAAGTATGGAACAAGGGAGATGGAGTATATTTTTCTTTTTTTTTTCCTGTAGGGTTTGTCTTTAGATTTAAAAAGGAAACAAGCATGAGGAATGAAAGCAGATTTCCAAAAGGTGAGCAAACTATGTTTAAGGAAATTTTAGATATGGAAAATAATTATTCATAGGTATTATCATCTTTATAATTTGTATTTAGTAATAATTTATGATATGAACTATTTTCCAAATTCAAAATTCAAAAATTCAAAAAATCAAACTATGGGAATGAGATTATAGTTCAACCTTCTTTTTCTTGTAAGATTTGTGGAGCTTTCAATTATGGGAGTGGGATTGTACTTCAATATTCTTTTTCTTTCAAGAAGTATGGAAAAAAGGAGATGAAGTATGTTTTTCTTATTATTTTCCTCTTGATTTTGTCTTTAGATTTAAAAATGAAAAGAAGCATGAGGAATGAAAGAAGATTTCCAAAAGGAGAGTTAACAATGTCTAACAAAATTTTAGATAGAGGGAATAATTACTCCCAAGTATTATCAACTTTGTAATTTGTATTTGGTAATAATTTATGATATGAAATATTTTCCAAAATAAAAAATTCAAATAATGGTCCGAGTGGGATTATCCTTCAATCATCTTTTTCTTTTAAGAAGTATGGAACTTCAAATTATGGGAGTGAGATTGTACTTCAATCTTCTTTGTCTTTTAAGAAGTGTGGAGCAAGGGAGATGAAGTATGTTTTTCTTGTTTTTTCCCTCTTGGTTTTGTCTTTAGATAAGAAAGGAAAGAAGCATGAGGAATGAAAGAAGATTTCCAAAAGGTGAGCTAACAATGTTTAAGGGAATTTTAGATACAGAAAATAATTATTCATACCCGTATGATCAATTTTATAATTTTTATTTAGTAATATTTTATGATATGAAATATTTTCCATATTCAAAATGAAAAATGAAAAAATTCCAATTATGGGCATGTGATTGTACTTCAATTTTGTGATGAACCTCCTTATAGCAATATCGTGAGAATGCTCGAAATAACAGAATACAAAGTGATAGCAGAACTCAGAATGAATCTACTGATCGCAGGCCACTTCGAGGGGGTAACCTCCTTTGAGCAAGCTCAATACAATAAATTCGTCCGTGCCCATCAAGGGCTTCAACCTATTCTTATATACTGGGTACGATCTAGAAAAGTAATACTACCTATGCATGTGGGATAATAAAATATACTCGCGGGACGACTTACAAAGCATATGCGTCCAACAACACTACTCTAACAAAATAAATAGAAGGAACACACAGGTTCCTAACATCCCCTCTCCCTTAGAAAAAAGCTTTGTCCTCAAAGCTTAAGGTGTGGAAATTGTTGTTGAATCTGAAGAAGGGGTTCCCAGGTAGCATCCTCTGGTTGCATGCCATGCCACTGAATCAAGACCTCAGAGATGGAGCGAGAGCGAAGCTGGCGAGTGCGCTGGTCAATAATTGCCACCGGCTCTAGGATAATGGATCCTTTCGTATCCATTTCAGGGAGAGTAGTTTGTGCTCTGACAGTGGTACCCAGAACTTTCTTTAGACAAGAAACATGAAAGACTGGATGAATGCGGGAAGAAGGAGGAAGTTCCAGTTTATAAGCAACTGAACCAATCTTCTGCAGAACCTTATAAGGCCCATAAAATTTTGGGGCCAGCTTATGACGCCCTTTCAGCTTTAGGGAGGATTGTTTGTATGGCTGTAGACGAAGAAAAACCATATCCCCAACTTGAAATGAGCGCTCAGAATGGTGTTGATCTGCTTGTTGTTTCATCTGATTACGGGCCATGTGAAGATTATCCTGTAAGGTACGAAGAATCTGATCCCTGCTGCAGAGAACTATGTCAACTGCCTGGACTGGTGAGCTGTTGGGAGTGTAGGGAAGGAGCACTGGAGGTGCCTGACCATAGACTGCTTCATATGGAGTCATTTTAGAGGCAGTGTGGTAAGAGGTATTGTACCACCATTCAGCTAAAGGGAGCCACTTGGCCCACTAATGTTGCTGTTCGGAAGTGAAGCAACGAAGATAAGTTTCCAAGCATTTATTGACAATTTCAGTTTGACCATCAGTTTGTGGGTGATAGCCCGAACTCATCTTCAGTTTGGTGCCAATTTTCTGAAACAGTTCAGTCCAAAAATGACTGGTAAAAGTTGCATCACGATCAGAGACAATGGAAGAAGGGAGTCCATGAAGACGAAATATCTGGTCCATGAAGATTTGTGCAATAGAGGAGGCAGTATAGGGGTGGCTGAGGGCACAAAAATGACTATATTTCGAGAGACGATCAACCACAACCAAGATCACTGTCTTGCCACCAGATTTAGGAAGCCCTTCAATGAAATCCATAGAAATATCAGTCCAAATCCATATAGGGATGGGCAATGGTTCGAGCAAGCCAGGAAGGAAGGTCGTTTCACCCTTGTGGCGTTGGCAAGTATCACATTCAGCCACCATCTGTTGAATCGTCTGTTTCATCCCTTTCCAAAAGAAGTTTCACCTTGCTCGCTCATAAGTTTTGAGGAAGCCTGAGTGCCCTGCTGAAGGAGAAGCATGGAGTTCATAAAAAATAGCCTGATGTAGAGCTGGGTTCTGAGGAAGCACTAGCCGACCCTTGTATCGCAGAGAAGCACCATCCCAAGAGTAATGTGGTATAGCAGAAGGATTATTGGCTAGCTGGTGAATGATTTGAGATAAAGAAGAGTCACTGTCATAGCCCTGCTAAACAGACGCTAACCAATTGGGAATGGGCATAGAAATAGCGGAAAGGGAAGCTTGATTATCAAATGTGCGAGAAAGAGCATCTTCCACAATATTCTCCTTACCCTTCTTGTAGGTGATCTCATAATCATACCCCATGAGTTTGCTGACCCATTTCTGTTGTGTAGGAGAGGATACCCATTGTTCCAGGAAGTATTTCAGACTTTGGTGATCGGTTCTGATGCAAAAATGACTCCCTAAGAGGTATGGCCGCCACTTCTGTACAGCATGCAAAATAGCCATCATTTCTTTTTCATAAGTAGAGAGGGCTAGATTCTTACCAGAGGGCTTTGCTAGTGAACGCAATAGGATGGTCATCTTGCAGGAGAACAACACCCAATCCATTGCCGCAAGCATCACTCTCAATAGTGAAGGGTTTGGAAAAATCTGGCATCGCGAGAACAGGTGTACTGCACATAGCCTATTTCAGTTGTTCAAATGCAGTCTCAGCAACAGGGGTCCAAGAGAAGGCATCCTTTTTTAACAGAGCTGTCAATGGTGCTGCAATTTTCCCGTAATCTTTGACAAACTTGCGGTAGTAGCCAGTCAACCCCAAAAAACCCCGAAGGCTCTTGAGAGTTTTAGGATGCGGCCAAGTTTTCATGGCATCTATTTTTGTAGGATCCACCCGCACTCCATGGTGTGCAACAATATGCCCGAGATACTCCACTTCCTCCTGGCCAAACACACATTTAGATAGTTTTGCACAGAGTTGATGATCAGAGAGAAGTTGCAAGACAAGCTCCAGATGATGGAGATGCTCAGCCCAAGTTTTTCTATATATGAGGATATCATCAAAGAAGACCAGAATGAATTTCTGGAGGTATGGTCAAAATATGTTATTCATCACTGCCTGAAATGTTGAAGGAGCATTCGTGAGGCCAAAGGGCATGACTAAAAATTCATAGTGACCATCATGTGTGCGGAAGGCAGTTTTAGGTATATCCTCCTCATTAACCCGAATTTGATGATACCCAAAACGAAGATCTAACTTGGAGAAAAAATGAGCCCCATGAAGTTCATCAAGAAGTTCATCAACAACTGGAATGGGAAACTTGTCCTTTATAGTGAGATGATTAAGTGCTCGGAAATCAATGCAGAGTCGCCATGACCCATCTTTTTTGCGAACAAGCAGAACTGGAGAAGAAAAGGAACTGGTACTAGAGCGAATAATACCTTGCTTCAGTAAGTCACAGACAAGTATCTTGATTTCGGTCTTCTGATGAAATGGGTAGCGGTAGGGCCTGATGTTGGGCGGAACACTGCCAGGAAGGAGCTGAATACGGTGGTCCTCTGGACGAGAAGGAGGTAATCCCACAGGTTCAGCAAATATACCAGAATACTTGTCCAAAATGTGTTGGAGATCGGCAGGAGTGCTAGAGACTGCTGATGGCTGCATCTGAATGGAATGGAGCTGAGCGATGACACCATGTGAATTCTTCTTAAGAAGTTTTTCCATACGGTGTGAACTGATGATGCTGAGAGACCCTGGTTGTAAGCCTTTCAAAGTGTGTTGGTGCCCCTCGGCTGAAAACTGCATCCAAAGTTCAGCAAAATCCCAGAGAATGGGGCCAAGAGTGCGTAACCATTGGGCACCCAAAACCACATCACAGCCACCTAAGGGTAAGGAAAACATGTCAGAGCGCATGTTATAATCTCCAATAGAGAGACGCACATTGCGACATTTCCCTTTACAAGGTAAAGTGCCCCCATTGGCAATCATGACTTCAAAGCTAGAGCAGGGATGGATAAAGCAATCAGCCTGTTTGGCTATTCGTGGATCAATGAAGTTATGAGTGCTACCAGAATCAATGAGTATAGTAAGAGGGATCTTCTTGAAGAAACCCTGGACCCGCATGGTTTGTGGAGTAGTGACTCCTGCCAAAGCATGGACAGATATCTCTGGTGGAGCTTCTGGTGAAGGAGGTTCAGGCTGGTGAGGCTCAACCTCATCATCCACTATTTCCTCAGCATCTACATATTCTTCCAGTTCCGGTGGAGAATTCACATCCAAGAGATAGAGCTTTTGCTGAACACATCTATGGCCCCGAGACCATTTCTCATCACAATTATAACAAAGCCCTTTGTCTCGCCTGACTCGCATCTCTATTTCAGACAAGTGCTTGATCGGAGTAGTTCTGGGAGCTGGTATGACTGGAGGGTTGTGAGAACCTGTATTTCTGAATGGAACAAAATTAGATCTGGAGTGTTGTAGAGCACTAATCTTGTCTTCTGCTAACTTAGCCAACCCAAGGGCTTCCATCATTGTAGTAGGTCGAAACATTTTGACTTCTGAGCGAAGTGCATCCTTCAGACCACTGACAAAACAACTACGGAAGAATTCATCAGACAAGCCCTCTGTGTAATTAGCTAATTTTTCAAACTCTGTCTGGTATTCTCTTACAGTGCCTGTTTGACGCAGTTTAGTGAGTGCTCCTGTGAAATCATCAAAGGAACTAGGGCCAAAGCGCTCCAAAATGAGGGTGCACAATTCTCTCCACGTTGGGCCTACATTAGCCTTGATGTACCAACGGAACCATTGAAGAGCTTCATGTTTCAAATGAAAAGATGCAAGGGGGACTTTGTGGTTATCCAAAGTATTATGCAAGCTGAAATACTGCTCTTCCCTATAGATCCATCCAGTCGGATCAGAACCATCGAAGCACGGAAAATCAAGCTTTGGTCCACGGAAATTGCCAGAAGAGGACCCAGTATCTCCTGAATGGTTTCAGCTCATGGCTGACTGCTGAAAGTTAAGACCCAGAATTTTGTCATCCAGATCTTGAAGTTTGGTTTTGAGGGATGCAATTTCCTCTTCCATGATTTTTGCTCCTGTACGCGTAACAACCATAAAACAAGGTTTTTTTTTTTTTTTTTTTTGGGAATGGGTAGAAGATGAGAAACAAGAACTTTTTTAGTTACGAAAAACTTGGATTTGGGTAAAACTCATATAGGAAATGGGTGTTCGACGGGTGGTGGGAGACTATCTGGGGACAAGGGAAAAAGAAAAAATGAGGGTTTCAAGGGTAGGGAGGCGAAATGAGGCAAACAGTCCAAGAGGGATAAGGGAGAAAAATGAGGAATTGAATCTTGTGGCTCAGTTTGGTGGCGATTAGATGAGAGGTGAAAAAGATAGGGCAAACCCTAAAATTAGATAAATGAGGGATTTAGGGCTTTGATATGTAAAATTTGGGGTCGGGTCGCCAAGGAAGGAAGTATGCGAAATGATATTGCAGACGTTCTGCGGAAGTATGAGCAGAAACAGAAAGCAAACAAGGAACAACTGAAAAGAGTTATTACAATAACAAGAGATATTAGAAGTGAGAGGAACCTGAAGGCCACGACAGAAAAAAAATTTGATGTAATTTCCACCCAGCGAGCCCAAGAGAGTGCTCTGATACCAGATGTGATGAACCTCCTTATAGCAATATCGTGAGAATGCTCGAAATAACAGAATACAAAGTGATAGCAGAACTCAGAATGAATCTACTGATCGCAGGCCACTTCGAGGGGGTAACCTCCTTTGAGCAAGCTCAATACAATAAATTCGTCCGTGCCCATCAAGGGCCTCAACCTATTCTTATATACTGGGTACGATCTAGAAAAGTAATACTACCTATGCATGTGGGATAATAAAATATACTCGCGGGACGACTTACAAAGCATATGCGTCCAACAACACTACTCTAACAAAATAAACAGAAGGAACACACAGGTTCCTAACAAATTTTCCCTTTTTTTTTTAAATATGGAACAAAGGGAGATGGAGTATGTTTTTTTTATTTTCTTCCTCTTAGTTTTGCCTTTAGATTTGGAAAGGAAAGAAACATTAGGAATGGAAGAACATTTCTAAAAGGTGAGAAAACAATGTCTATGTAAATTTTAGATATGGGGAATAATTATTCACTGGTATTATCAACTTTATAATTTATATTTAGTAATAATTTATGATGTGAAGTTTTTAACAAATTCAAAATTCAAAAATTCAAAAATGAAAAATTCAAAGAGTGGGATTGTAGTTCAATCTTTTTTTTTCTTTTAAGATGTGTGGAACTTCAAATTATTGGGGGAATGTTCCATGTATGATTGCTAGGGTGCCCCTTGATGGTGTTTCTAGAGATTGCACACCTCCTCACGATTGTTGGCATGGTTCTAGCTCTTCAACCCACTGATCTCACACCCTCAAGTCATAGCTTCCTCATCACTCATCCAATGGTGGTTTTGGAGGTCACCGGCACTCAATTTCCCCTCCCTCAAGGCATGGTTCTGACTAATCCCTAATGGTTCCCCTTGTTTCTTTTACATGGTCTTCTACCCATCCAGATCCTATGTGGTCCTTCCCCTCAATTGGACTTGGCAATCTCACCTCCTAGGCCGAAGGGATATAAAGATAAAGAGAAGAACAGTGATGCTGTGGATGTGTGGGCTCCTCTTGAGTCCCCCAACAACCTCGTTGATGTATGGGGCCATGATGATCATGATCTTGCCTTGGCTGGCACTGCTCTTGTAACACGAGGTTTCTTTATATATTTTTTGATGAATAGTAAAGTGTCTGATCTTTGGCCATGTGAACTCTCGTGGGGTGACCTTGTGTCTCCTGACCCTTTTTTTTGAATATGTAACATTATATTTAAATTAATAGAAAGTGGGATTGTACTTCAATCTTGTAAATTCTTTTAAGAATAAAACAAAGGAGATGAAGTATACATTTTTTCTTTTTTTTTTCCCTCTTGGTATTGTCTTTAGATTTAAATAGGAAAGAAGCATGAGGATTGAACGAAGATTTCCAAAAGGCAGGTTAACAATATCTAAGGAAATTTAATATATTGGGAATAATTATTCAAAGGTATTATCAACTTTATAATTTTTAATTTTTTAATAATTTATGATATGAAATATTTTCCAAATTCAAAAATTCAAAATTCAAAAATTTAAATCTTTTTTCTTAAGTGAAAAGTTTACACATGCACACACACACACACAGACATAGACAAACATTCAAAGGTTTTATCAACTTTATAATTTCCATTTAGTATAATTTATGATATGAAATATTTTCCAAATTTAAAAATAAAAATTTCAAAAGTTTAAATTCTTTTTCTTACATAAGAAGTTCGCGCACACACACACACACACACACACACACACACACACACACAGATATATATATATATATATATATCGATATGCACACACACACATACATACATATGTATATATATGTGTGTGTATTTATGTATATGAGTGTATCTATACACACACACACACATACATACACAGATTATTCATAGACAAATTATTTTAAAAATTATCACTAAGTGGGCACAAGGTTTGCACATTGTGACACCCTATGTGTTGCAAGAGCCACATGAGTATGACTTGCAGTTGTGCCTCCCCAAATGGGGATTCATAGGTGTGAGGCCCACTTTTGGGTGGGGGTTTTAGTCTTTTAAAAAAAAAAAAAAACATAATTAAATATAAATTAAATTAAATTAAATTTATTAAATGATTTTTTTTTTAAATAATAATTTTAATTTATTAATTATTAATAAATCAACAATAATAAATAATTAATGTTAACATGTATAATTATTTATTTTATTATGATGGATTTTTTTAATTAATAACATTAATTGTTTGATATATTATTAATTAATGTCCTTATTTTACTAGTTAAATGGATATTTTCTTGTTAGCGATAATTACATTTCCATAATACTTGTCAAATTTGAAATTATTATTTTTATATAAACTTGTTAAAATATATTGTGATTTACTTCCATCCTTAATTAATTATATTTTAATTTTGAATATTATTACCATAATGTGATTAAATTATGTGAATCATTTGGAAATAACATTTCCTTTACATGATGAAGTATTTTTTGAAGTACTTGTACATCATGTTTCATTTCTCTATAATGTTTATTTGGAGGTTTTAGTTGACTTGATTAGGATTTTGAAATAGAGGCTTGTGATGTAGTTATTTGTTAGTTGAAATCCATATACTATTTATTTTTTATTGGAAATAAATGTATTGTAATGTATTATCTATTTGATCATTGAACCCAATCATAAGTGTGAAGCTCGTTTAATATGGCTATTTGAGAAATCTTTTATGATATTTTGGTTCTGGGACCAATAATGAGTTTTAGATATCTTTATTGATGTATAATGTGATCATTGTTCTTTTCTGAGATTATTTTGACCTACACAAGCTTAGGGTAGGTTATTTATGTTTATAGGGAGGAAGTATCTTGCAATGAGAGTTGGGGTCATCAAGTGGCCACATGGGTAACTCATTGTAAGTTAGTTTGTTAGTGATAACATAAAGATTAAATGAGGTTTAGATAAATTAATAAGATCAAATGTTCCTTGCCCATTTCTTGAGTGTTATATAGGCTATGATGGGAGAAAAATAAGATAATTGATTCAGGTCTTGCATTGTTAGTAGTCTTATAGTTATGAAAGGTTATTGATGAAAAGGAGGTAGTTTTCTTTTATTGTGTATTCTTTAGTCTTGTTTTCTTAAATACATTAAAGAGAGGTGGTTATATTTAATTGTGTAGTATATTGTTTATTAAGATTAACATAGATGAAAGGGAGGTTGTTTTCTTTTATTGCATATTCTCTAGTTTGAATGATAAAACATAAAAGAGAGATGGTCAATTTATGTTATACAAAGATAAACATAGTTACTCTAACAAAATTGATGAGACTTTTATCCAAGTTCATAGAAAATTTTAGATTCTTCACAAACTAAAGAAGTGACCTTGAAAGGTGAATTAGAGGAATTAATTAGTCATGAATAAGTTAATAGTAGTTTCAAAAAGTATTTTTTTTTAAATTTAATTTCTTTTATAGTAATCTATAAGTCATTTTTTTGACAAGACCCTAACATATTATTTATTAAGATATGTGCAATGACTATATATGTAGTCTTTCTAGGCTAACTTATTAGTTCCAATCTTTGAGGATTGTTGTCTTAAACAACTAGCACATATACATGTGTTTGGGCATGCATCTTTATTCTAGTGGAAGATATTATACCACTAATTTGTCTATGAGTTGATAAAATAATTTATTATATTCTAACATCCTTTCCTCCTTTTATGATGCTCAGTCAATTTTAAAAATTCAAATAATGTAAGTGAGATTGTACTTCAATCTTCTTTTTCTTTTAAGAAGTATGGAACAAAGGAGATGAAGTATGTTTTTCTTATTATTTTCCTCTTGATTTTTTCTTTAGATTTAAAAAAGGAAAGAAGCATGAGGAATGAAAGAAGGTTTCCAAAAGGTCAGTTAACAACATCTAACAAAATTTTAGATAGAGGGGATAATTATTCACAAGTATTATAAACTTTATAACTTGTGTTAAGTAATAATTTCACCAAAATCAATATTTCAAATAATGGGAGTGGGATTATACTTCAATAGTATTTTTCTTTTAAGAAGTATGGAACTTCAAATAATGGGAGTGGGATATACTTCAATAGTATTTTTCTTTTAAGAAGTATGGAACTTCAAATTATGGGAGTGACATTGTACTTCAATCTTCTTTTCCTTTTAAGCAAGGGAGATGAAGTATGTTTTTCTTCTTTTTTCCCTCTTGGTTTTGTCTTTAGATAAAAAAATGAAAGAAGTATGGGGAATGAAAGAAGATTTCCAAAAGGTGAGCTAACAATGTTTAAGGGAATTTAGATACGGGAAATAATTATTCATAGGTATTATCAATTTTATAATTTTTATTTAGTAATATTTCGTAATATGAAATATTTTCCATATTCAAAATGAAAAATGAAAAAATTCCAATTATGGGAGTGTGATTGTACTTCAATTTTCTTTTTTCTTTAAGAAGTATGGAACAAGGGAAATGGAGTATGTTTTTCTTATTTTTTTCCTCTTAGTCTTGTCATTAGATTTAGAAAGGAAAGAGGCATGAGGAATGGAAGAATATTTCCAAAAGGTGAGCAAACAATGTCTAAGTAAATTTTAGATATGGGGAATAATTATTCACAAGTATTATCAACTTTATAATTTATATTTAGTAATAATTTATGATGTGAAGTTTTTAAAAAATTCAAAATTCAAAAATTCAAAAATGAAAAATTCAAAGAGTGGGATTGTAGATCAATCTTCTTTTTCTTTTAAATGTTCGAAACTTCAAATTATTGGGGAATGTTCCTTGTATGATTGGTAGGGTACCTCTTGATGGTGTTTTTGGAGATCATGTGCCTCATCATGGTCATTGGCATGGTTGTAGCTCTTCATCCCACTGATCTCACATCCACAAGTCATAGCCTCCCCATCACTCGCCCAATGGTGGTTTTGGAGGTCACCAATGCTTAGTTTCCCCTCTCCCAAGGCATGGTTTTGACTGGTCCCCAGTGGTTCCCCTTGTTGCTCCTACATGGCCTTTTTCCCATCTAGATCCTAAGTGGTCCTTTCCCCCCCAGTTGGACATGGTAATCTCACCTCCTAGGCCGAAGGGAGATGAGCAGTGATTTTGTGGATGGGTGGGCTAGTCTTGAGCCCCCCATTAACCCCGTTGATGTATGGGGCCATGATGATTGTGATCCTACCTTGGTTGGCATTACTCTTGTAACCTGATGTCGCTTTATATATTTTTGGATGAATAGTTAAGTGTTCAATCTTTTGCCATGTCAACTCTTGCAGGGTGACCTTGTGCCTCCCAAACCTTTTTTGTGAATATGTAACATTATATTTAAATTAATAGAAAGCAACATATTCGTAAAGAAAAAAATTATGGGAGTGGGATTGCACTTCAATCTTGTAAATTCTTTTAAGAATAAAACAAAGGAGACCAAGTACATTTTTCTTATTTTTTCCGTCTTGGTATTGTCTTTAGATTTAAAAAGGACAGAAGCATGAGAAATGAAAGAAGATTCCAAAAGGCAAGTTAACAATATCTAAGGAAATTTTAGATACTGAGAATAATTATTCAAAGGTATTATCAACTTTATAATTTTTAATTTTTAATAATTTATGATATGAAATATTTTCCAAATTAAAAATTAAAAAATTAAAAAATTTAAATCGTTTACCTCAATTGAGAAGTTTACACACAAACACACACACACATTTAGAGACCTATTATCATCTTTATAACTTCTATTTATTATAATTTATGATATAAAATATTTTCCAAATTCAAAAATAAAAAATTCAAAAATTTAAATTCTTTTTCTTAAATAAAAATTTTGCACACACACACACACACACACACACTTATGTATGTATATAGACATCAATACATACATGTGTACATACATATGTATATATAGATATATGCACACATGCACACACATGCACACACACACACACACACACACATGTATATATAAGTGTATATGTATTTATATGAGTATATCTATATACACACGCACACATACATAGAAACATACATAATTCATAGAAAAAGAATTTCAAAAATTATCACTAGGTGGGCACAAGGCTTACACATTGCGACACCTTATGTGTTGCATGAGCCACATGAGTATGACTTGTAGTTGTGCCTCCCCAAATGGGGACTCATAGGTGTGAGGTCCACCTTTGGGTGGGGGTTTTCATTTTTGAAAAAAGAAAATCATAATTAAATATAAATTAATTAAAGTAAATTTATTTTCCTAAATTTTGTTAAAAATAATAACTTTAATTTCTTAATTATTAATAATTATCAGATCAATAATTATAAATAATTAATGGTAACATGTATAATTGTTTATTTGATTATGATTGATGTTTATTTATTAATAACATTAATTATTTGATATATTATGATATATTATTAATTGATGTCCTTATTTTACTAGCTAAATTGATATTTTCTTGTTAGTGATAATTACATTTGAATAATACTTGTCAAATTGGAAATCATTTTATATATATATAGACTTGTTAAAATATATTTTGGTTAGCTTCCATCCTTTATTAATTATATTTTAATTTTGAATATTATTAACATAAAATGTGATTAAATTATGTGAATCATTTGGAAATAGTGTTTCCTTTACATGATGAATTATTGTTTGAACTACCTATACATCTTGTTTCATGTCTCTATGATGGCTATTTGGAGGTTTAAGTTGACTCGATAGGATTTTAAACTAGAGGCTCATGATGTGGTTATTTGTTAGTTGAAATCTATATATTGTGGTATTTGTTATTGGAAATATATGTATTTTGATGTATTATGTGTCTCATCATTGAACCCAATCTTAAGTGTGAAGCTCTTGTTATATGGCTATTTGAGAAATCTATTATGATATTTTGGTTTCCGAACCAATAATGGGTTTTAGATATCTTTATTCAAGTATAATGTGATCATTGTTCTTTTCTAAGATTATTTTGACTTTCACAATCTTAGGGTAGGTTATTTATAAACTGCCACTAGGTGGTCAAGCTCTAGATAGACTGCCATGGTAACTATACAATTATCTTGTGTGATGAAAATTCCTCACATGCATCTTGGATTTCTTAAATGAGTTGGTTTCCTTTGAGATTAGTTGTATTGCATTTATTGTACATGTAGAACCTATTTGAGATAGAGCTATCAATATTTCCTAACCTAGTTCATATGTTGTGATATGTAACTTTTATCTTAGCAATATCTGATGTCATCTTATTAACACATTGGGAGTGAACCTTTGGTTCCACATGGTTTGGTGGTAGTCATTCTACTACCATTGAAATTCTAAAATTCTTGTAGTAGTGTTGGGTGATCCCCTACTGCATTAATATCATTTGTGTTTATCTTTCTTAGAAACATTCTCTATTCTCAATTATTATACTATGTATGATATACTTTGTATTGGTTGATATCCATATGGGTAATTTTAATGTATTTGTATTTGATTATTATTACATGTCTTGCAATTTTTGTAGTGGATATTATTTTATTGAGTACATATCTTATGGTATCCTTCATATTTATGTCTATATTTATGAGATGCTATATTTGATATTCATTTATTATTGTGGATATTCTACTTAATATTAAATTTAAGTAATCAAATGAAAATGAAGGTGATTCTATGAAACCCTTGAGAAATATAATCTTATAGGTTAATTTATCTCCAGTTCCCTAACAAAGTGTTACAATAAGTTATAATAAATTTTAAAATGAATAAAAAATAGATCTTATACATTCAAACTAGAAGAATATTATCAATTTATGTGATCTTGTTACCTATCATCTCATCAGCATAAATTAATTTGAAACAAATCTTGAATCATATTATCACAAAATCCTTCAAAAATTACTTTAATACCAAAAAATTACAACAATAAATAAAATTCAAAATTTTATGAAGTAGATACAAATCCCTATCTATTCATAGCTTTGAATTCAGACTTATTTTGATACCTTATTTTGTTCATTTTATTACAACTCTCATTGTTACCTTGAACATTACATATTGGTCTAAATCTATTCTTCCCTCTTTGTTTAGAAAGCTACTTTTTCTAAACCTTTCTAGAAGGGTTTCACTTGCAACTTTCTGAAAAATCTTTCTGTGTGAATTTTTCAGCTAAACCCTAAACCATAGAAACCTAAAGAACTCAATAAAGGGTTAGTTATAGTGCTAAATTGTATAACTATGATAAATGGCAATATAGCTCACTAAAATATGATATACTATTCACCATTTCTATTTTAATATTTTTCAAGTTAAAATAATTGACTATAAACCTTTTATCAAATTGATTTGCTCCAGCATAAGTGAGAGCTCTTCAATGCTATTTCTAACTTGAGTAATTATCTTATATCAAATTTGAGTTATTTATTTTGTGTTTAATGACTTTATAAGAATTTTTTTGAAACATTTGGAATTGTCTAATTCTTTGAAGGAGCACACTGGATACACTCTTGAGTTTAAACTCACAAGTATGTCATAAGAAGGAGGCTAAGTGATATATTTGTATTCATGCTTGTAAGATGTGTACCTCTTGTTGGTTCGCAAAATTGTTGGTTGAAAACCTACAAGCCTTTCCTGGTTGATGTTGGGAAATTAAGATAGTTTTGGTTAATGAAGAAGGTTGAAAATACACACTTACTCAACCCTGACCCTTTAGTATCTGAAAAACCTAGATGGTTGTACTTTTTTATATCTCAAGGGTATGTGCAAGATCATGATCAACCAAACTATGGCCTTAAGTGGCAATGAAAAATCAATAAATTAGGGTTATGTCAACTTGACACATAATTTTAAAGTGGCTCTAGACTTTATATCAAAAAAATTGTAAGAAAATAATCTGTAGAAAATTGAATGTAGTTTCTAAACTACTAGGCCTTATTTGGAGACAAAATTATTTAATTGGTCAAAAGATTGGATTTTAATGTAGTAACACAAAAAATTTAGGGCAATAATAAAAAGTAGGTGTATGTCTGACCACCTCAATCAAAATCAAATGATAATATTTTTTAATATAATTATAGATGTAAAAAGTAGACTCATTCCTAGATGTGACATATATTTTTTGGTATTTTTATTCTAAATAAATAATTATTTATGAATTTTCTACTATAATGTTTTCAGAATTAAAAAACTCTCATTTCTGAACACTTAACTAGTCCATAAAAATTCAAAATTATTTTTTTCTTTTTTTCCTTATACTAGTCAAAGCATTGAATGTAACGCATCTTTTGGATTTCAAAAATCTTTTTCAATTTGAAAGTTATAGCTATTTTTCAATTAGTATGTCAATCGACACTTTGTAGCTAACTCCATTAGAAAATAAGTAATAATTACTTAGTTAAATCATAATTTGATAAACATTATATTGATGGAAAGCTAAGAACATTCTCAAGAAACCCTTTTTGTTTCATCAAATTGAAAAAATGGCGTTAGCTACATCCTTGACATCAGAAACACACTACAACAGGCCAAAAACACATTTTTGGAATTTTTTGGTGTTGACCATGAAGGTTTGACATCCAAAGAAAAACCAAGCCTAATCGGGTACCCATTCCCAAATCAGGTACCCATTCTCAAATCGGATACCCATTTTTTTTTAAATTATTTTTTTTCAAATTCTTTTATAATAGTATGACTCCTTTTTAAGATACTTAATATGTTTTTAAAAGTATTTAGGACCATTAACCATACATATAATGGTTTCAAAGGATTTAAAGGAGTCATAGGGTACCCTTTGACACTCTTTAACCCATTCAATCACAATATGTATGCTTATGGATCCTAGGACCCCTAACCACATAAATGATATGATCTAATGACTCAAAATGGGCCAAGTTAGAATACCCTACAATCCTTTTTGACACATTCGATGACATTAAGTGTGCTTAGGGGTCATAAGATACTCTATTACCCCTTTGACTCATTCAAACCCGTAATATATATTCCTAAGACCCCTACGAATGTATTTTCTTATTTAATGGGTCTAAACGGATCATAGGGAATCTTATGGTCCCATTTAACACATTCAAAAAAATAATGTATGTCCCTATTCAACACATTTAAACAATATGAGAAACAAATCATAATCCATTGTTAGGAAGTCTGACAAAACATAGAATTTCGGAAAGTGCCCGCCAATCAAACTGCCAACTCACCCAATAGCTCTCCCCTCTATGACCCACAAAAGAAGATGGACCCACCTACCACATGGCCTTCAGGTGCTTGCCCGCATTACTTAAAGGTAGTGCATTTTGAGAATGTGAGAAAACACCCACTATAGATCATGAAAGACCTGATGATGGGGAAAGTTGCAGGCCAGCGGAAATGAACTTAGGGAATATATGGGATACAATAAGGTTTTTTACTCATTTATTTTTTCTCTCTATTGCGTTAAAATAATATAAAGGATGGTTAAAGACCGTTGGATGGGCTCAAGTATTTGAATTCAAATTTTTGGTGGGAGGTAAAAATAGGTAATAGTAGCTATACAGAAAAATGTTGTAACTCGGTAGATGCAGTGTATGTTAACTTTAACAGAACTTAAACATTCACAATGATTAACATGCAACCATAAAGAAAATAGCATGAACACATGAGGCACTAGATTTAACATGGAAACTCAATATGGGAAAAACCACCAATTAACTAGCTACTAATTTTCACTCTTCTGAAGTGAGCCCTGTTAGGATCCAACCCTGTTAAAGGTTACAA
Organism: Cupressus sempervirens; assembly: GCA_028749045.1. Taxonomy (NCBI): domain Eukaryota; kingdom Viridiplantae; phylum Streptophyta; class Pinopsida; order Cupressales; family Cupressaceae; genus Cupressus; species Cupressus sempervirens. The sequence goes on along the minus strand of CM053784.1, from coordinate 404,692,377 downwards.
AACACACTGTTAGGTGTGATCTTGTTAAAGGATTAAATCACCCTGCTAGGAGTGGCCTTGCTAGAGGAATTTAGAACAATTCAATAGAATTGTCACCTTTTTAGAGGATTTGCAAAATGGCTATTAAACCAAATCTGTAAAGAGATTTGGAAATCACTACTACAATGGTGAGAAAGTAACAATGACTTGACCTAAATGAGATGCAATTGAATTTGTTGATATAGATCTCTATTTTTCTTTACTAAATCCTCTTCTAATTGAATAAAACTTTGCTACTCCTCAAGTATATCTGATACTTCTTCAAAATTCGATCACACTTTCCTCTTCACATAATCAACACACTTGCATCCTCGCTCATTACACTTTAGAATTCACAACTTGACCTTTTATTTATACCTTACAAATTGTCAAGTTGAATCATTTAAAAGTTACATTTATCAATAATCATTACATTAGTCAAGTACAATCATTACATAAAAAAATTAAGCTTTATTTCTCAAAACAATGAAATCCTTCATTGGCTGACCCTGCTCGGAAGACACTGTTCCAAAACTAATTTCCAGTGTTAACCAATAGAAGCTCGGTGAACACTATGAACTCTACAAAATCCTTTGGAGACCAAGTGAACTTGGTAAACACTGTCTTTCCTTTGCTAACCTTGTTAGCTTGGTTACCACTAACTACTGCCACAAAATACTTCGACACCTAAGAGAGATCAGTACACATAGTTTCCACAGAGTATTTTGAAGAACTCTAGGTAGACTCTAGAATTTTATTTGTTGACCAACTGAGCTTAGTATAATTTGTCTACTAACTAATATGACATTTGTGTAACATCAAAGACAACACACAATTGAACAATTGTATCCAACACCTCCCTTGTGCTCAAATTTCACCCCATGAAGAAGAGGACCAAGGAGGAAAATGGATATTATTTAAGAGATCAAAATATAAAAACATTCCTTCAATTCATTGTAAAAATAAGTCAATCTTGTTGTAGGAGGAATAAAATGATTAAATAAAATGTTTGTATTGTCTTAAATAGGTCAAGTCAGCCTTCATAGGGATACACATCATCAAGGTATTCATTGCCTATATTAAGGACACATGAATTCATTTTAACATATAAAAAATATGTTTTAACTCTATTAATTAGTAGCGACTTCTCTTTTTAGCAATGATTTATCTTCATCTAAGGTGATGTTCTCCTCTCAAAGTTGTAGTGAACTCATCCTAAAAGAGAAATAATCTATCATAACGTGAAGTGAAATATCTAAAGGGTAGGGGTGTGGATATTTTTAGGAAGGGTCAATTTAGACAACAACAAGCAAGTCTCTTTAAAAATCAAAGATAAGGAGGGCAAGAAAACAAAAATCTAGGTATGTTATATAGTAGAATTCATTTTCTTTCTAGATTTAGCAAAGTTTCATTTCAAAATTTTCAAGAAGTAAATATGGGATCACTAGAATAGGTTTCATTTTGAGTTCTAGTTTTCTTTTGGAAACTACTTCGACTATCTTAAAGAAGGAAATCTAGGAACTTATATATAGCATTCTAATCCACTTAACCATTTGGAAAGAGAGCAGTAGACCTATGGTCAAGGAAAAGTTTTGGATGCTGCAAATATAAAGTTAAATGGGGAGTTGGAGAAGGCTAGATTGGAACAACTGGTAGGGATAGGGTTGTTACTATGCTGAAAAAAATACACTATTTTCTTGTAGATAACAAGTTGATTGACTACAAACTTGCACAAATATTTAAATGAAAAAGTCATGGATAAGAAAAATCTGCAATTTCTAAAGTACAATGCAATAACAAATGAAAAAATGGAAACTTGTAGAAAACCCTAAAAAACTCTTCTATAAAGAAGAGATATCCTTATTTCCAAATTGATGAGCAAAATCCTTTATATAGAAGTTGTAGTAATTCATTTGAAGATGGCTTAGTTGAATTGGAAGCTAGCATTGTAATGCAACATACAAATTTTAAATCTTGGTAAGGTGCAATGAATGGTCGAGTGGCCTCTTCCATTGCTTTGTCAATCCATTTGTCTACAGGTACAGCTAGCCCAACATGGCATATGCATCCCTCTTCCTTCACTCAGAATGTAAATGTAGTCTTCTCATTATTATTGAACGTGGCAATTTTTTCTCTATTTCTACAAATTAAATTAGCTTCATTCTTAAAAAGTGGGGTTCAACAAAAATCTAGTCTTTAATAGAATCTAAAGTTAAAATTGGAATGTTTAACGACTTTCCAGACCAAAGATGTAATTTTTAACAGCTTCATTGATAATTTTCAAAGGTTAGCAAATATAATGCTTTTTTCTTCCATTCTATATTATTGTAAAACATTCAATAATAAGTTGGACACTCATGTTTACAGTGTTGAATATTCATACATATAGCAAAATTTCTATCTTTGTTGACTTATTGTGGATTTCTAATTATTAGTTTTGGGAAAAGCCAAAGAGAGGAATTTTATTCACTTAAAATCATTGGGGGAGCTTAAAATAATTTAATAATAATTGATAGGCTTATATTGGTAACTATCACTTTGTGAGAGCTTAAAATGATTTAATTAAATAGATTTAAATTCATAATTATCAATATGAGAGCTTAAAAAAATATAAGTAATAGGTTTATATTGGTAACTATCATTGTAAGACCCTAAGATAATTCAATTGATAGGCTGAAATTGGTAATTCCTTTTACGCCAATGGTTCTAGTCATTGTACTATTAATTTAACATATTAAAGAGTTGGGTCTTTGTATAGTCCAATTTCACGTGCACAATAACAGTTGTTTCCTATAATAATCAATTATCTTTGGACTGCTATTTTATTATTATTTATTTTTAATTTAGCTATGTTGAATATAAAAACAATATCTTTGAATAGGTTTTGTCCTATTGTTAGAGATTCCTTTCTATTGCTATTCCAATATTTTAAAGCATGGATCTTCATAAAAAAATTGTGTTAGTTCAATAAAAACATTAGAATCACATACGACTATAAACCATATCAGATTATTCCCATTAATTTTTTTTTTTAATAATTGTTGATTTTGATTCAATATGGAAAGAAGGGGTAATAGGCTGAAAACATTGAAACAACCATCAGTTTTTTTTTAAAGTGTCAAATGTTTACATTGATGTATGCTCCCACTGTAGAAAGCCTCTAAGCTTAACTAGCTATATATATATATATATATATATATATATAATAAGCAGAGAGATATCCTTCTCGAGGTGCCTATTACACTGAGTTAGATTATGAAAATAGGCACCTCGAGAAGGATATCTCTTGGCTAATTTTATATATATATATAAGCTAGTAGCACTCACGATGCAAAATGAAAGACATTATTTTTAAAATTATAATTCATTTTAGTTAATCTACTATAAAAAAATTAATTAATAAATATATAATATTATGATGATTTATTATATGTTTTACATATTTATTTTAAAAATTTGCATAGAAAAAAAATTAATAGTAATTAAAAAGATATTTTAAAATCATATAGATAATTAGTTAATGTTATAGAAACTGAAGAAATGTTATACATTCTATTGCCAAACAATTTGAGCACATTGAAGAAATATAGAAATTTTTATACAAACATGTGTAATAAAGAAATACTTATTAATCATTCAAAGCAATGTTGACACAATCCACTGCAAAACTTAATAGTGTAATATTTAATAGTTATTCCAAAATTGGGTATAATAAAAATACAATTGTTCAAAATGTTGACAATATATTGACAAATAATATGTAGAATATTTTTACTTTTTCAACCATGGATGGATTGGTAATAACACTACATTTCCAAGAAGAATTTTTCATACTTTAATTGACAAAGTAGACTTTACATGAAATAATGTAGGTATGCCATAATTTGCTTGCAACAAACTAAAAGATGGAATGACTTGGTGTATTGTGAATGTGAGTGTGTAACCAAAATTAAGAGTATATACCAACCATTCTTCAAGTGGACCCTTGTGATAATGATAATTTCACTGTTGGGTTAATGATAATTTTAAAAATTCATCCTAGAAGATAAAGATCACGAATCTCATGGTATAAACTATCTAGCCATCCGCAAAAGTCTACAATCTCGATCTAAAGGTGATCAAATTTGACATCTAAGTTCATCTTCACTTTTGCAGCATAATGGAAGTTGAAATACAAAGCATAGTTATAAAAATTTAATTGATTGTTCCTTGGTCCATTGTTTATAATTTGACTAGTCATTCTATCCCTTATCCAATATTGAACATTCAACTTTGCTATACAAAGGATGACATTTTTTGGAAGTCTATGATGGAAGTCTCGTAACCACTAGTAAACCCATTCTAAATGTAATTTTTTTGACATCATTGTAAGCTACATGGAAATGATGAAAATATATTATATTATTAAAACATCACAAAGAATATGACTTTGCAAAAAGGAAAGAAATGTTGCATCAAGAATAGTAACCATAATCATTAAACTAAGGTATGTTGCATGAAAGAAACATAAAATATATTTGATCAAATTGATATCTTGAAACATTTTTTAAACGTTAGTATATGTTATATTGAAAAAAATTATTTGATATAGAGTGATACAAACTTATAATGGAAAAAGAAAATAAGTAGTCATTTTCTTTAATGTAAGGATACTAAAAAGAATTTACAAGGGTATATTAAAAGTCTATTTATATATTATGGATGTGAAAACGTGTATTTAAAACATTTGAAATGTAATTCATAGTAGTATACAAGTAAATGGAAAATTTATTTAAATACTACAATCGTACAATAGTATAGTAAGTATAATAAAAATTACAAAATATTAAAGTGGCAAATTAAAATTGTACTTGCATTAGATAAAGTATTCAAAAAAAATATTACATCAATTTTCTTCTAAAAAATTAAGTCTATTTTCTTCATCCTTGTTCTTAGTGACTTGTCTACCATTTTTTATTTTCTCATAGTGATCATACGTGAATGGAGGCATTATTCTTAGACACTATAAAGATTTAACATGAGAAATTGCCACAAATGTCAATCCTGTTCTTTCTCTTGGTCCTATATGAATTGTCACTTCTCGAAGAGTCAAACCCTGAGATTTATGTATAGTCAATGCCTGTGCCAATCTAAAAGGCAATTAAAGTGTTCTAATCTTCTATATTGGTGTTATTGGAATTTTTTTTGGATAATGGTCTTCAAATGGTAGTCTAGAATAGTTATCAAACTCAACCATCACATAGGTTGGAGGTTTAGGTGGAGCATTACCTTGTTTGTAGACTATATTTCAAATGTACCCCAAAGATACATTTACAAGACCTACTTGTACCCATAGATTTTTAGTTAGCATGAGCCTTGGATCCTTAAAAATTAGCAACTCTAGATCAAGCTCGTCATTTGAATAATCTTCAAATGCATTACTATGTCCTACTTTTGTTGCAACACTACATGCAACATGATACTCTAATGAATGCAACATTTTTTTTAATTATGACTATGAACATTTTCATTTGTTGAGAATAGATGGACAAAATTTTCAAATTGTAATTTTTTTGCAAGACCTATGTTCATAGGGGTTCTTATCGTTAGCAACCTCCAATCACCAATATGTGGGTTTGCATCTATTACATTCATCAAAAGTTGATGAAATCTTTTTTGATCATCATTTTCCCCATCTTGTCTAAAAATCTTAGCCAAAATAACAACAATCTTGAATTCTTGCCATAGTAACTTTTCCCTTCTATTACTGTCATATGCTGGTCTATCTCTAACTAGAGAAAGCTAGCCAAATCTCCTACCAAAATAATAGATACACTTGAAATATAAGAATGAAAATATTTATGTAATTATATTTTAGTAATGTATTAGTCTATATTTTGTACATGGTGTACTTTTAATGAGGAAAAGTGAAGCCTTTTACCTCCAAAGCTTATATCTACATTTTGTGGGAATGTTTGTCAAAGTCGAGAGCCAATGTTCTTTAACATGTTTTGACCAATGAAGCTCATTTCATCAATCAAAATACAATTGATATATGTCATTTCTTCTTGAAAACTAGTGAATCTTGTTCCTTCCAATTGATAAAAATATTGTATTGGTATTTTTAATTTTGAATGAACTATAGAAGATCCTATGTTGAATGTTGCAACTCCTGTTGGTGCAAGTAATAGAAGGGGAGATAGAGAGGGCATTGCTGCATTTTGAAGAGATTGACTAATGGCACCAATTAGATATGACTTTCCAGTGCTTGTTGTTCCTTGAATTATCATGAGAAATGGCTCCACATTCTGATTTCTGTGATAGTTTGTAATAATAATGTCAACTACCTTTTTCTATTTGTCATCAACGGTCATGTAGTTGATGCATTGGGGAATTTCATCATATATTAGACAACCATGATTATTCATATTACCAATAAAATTGGTTGGTACAGTAGTGTACTCTTCTCCCTTATAATCAATAGACCAATTTATATGTTTATCAATGTCTATTCTCCCCAACATGTCCATTTCTAAGCACTCTGTGTTTTGACCACGATGCAACCTAGATATAATATCACATTCATGTTCTAATGTATTTATTTGAACATTTTCATTATCATCAATGTCAGATCACTTGGGTTTTCATCATTGTTTGTCACCACAATATGTTCAACATGCCAAGGAATGTAATTAAATGTCTCCTAGTTTTGTTTGATGGTATCATCATTATGACCAATATCTCATTCTATATCATGGAATGGCTTGTAGAGCAATAATTTTGATAAACAAAAGTCAACCCATTTAGTTGATTCATGTGAAGGCATAGATATAAATCTAGGAAACACTCTGACTATTGGTGCTTTATCCATTGGCTCCCATTTATTCTCTCTTCTTCTTTTAGGATTATATAGCCATGATCTTGTTACATCAATTAATGTGATAGCTTTCATACATAGTGACCTTTTTTTTGTACCCATCAATGAAAGATTTTATTTGTTCTTCAGTATTCTCTTCATCATTTCAATTTTCATTATTTATAGTTACAGGTTTGAAGACCTCACGTGAGACATTCAGATTAACAAATCTTCTACTACACTCTACTAATGGAAGCTCTAATAACATATGACATGTTTCTTGAGCACCAATGTCTCTTTCTATAATTTTCTATGTTATGCACATGCAATGAAATCATCTGGGTTTTCCATGTTGGAGAGGCGCATCAACATTTGGTGGTATGTTTATGAGCTTTTTTCTACTTTTGCTACATATTTGGCAATTTATTTCACCACAACATGTTTGGAAAAAATAGGTTGCCAATCTATATTCACTGTCCATAGTTGTAGTACATGGCAATTATGTGAATTGACTCTTTCATCATTTTTGGCTGGTTCAAATTTCTTTTCACCTGTTTCTCTATCTTCATATAATTTCGATCGCTCTAGGTTTAATTACCAAAGTGCATTATACCTATAATAAATATAAGAGAGATACATTGTTAGTCATGTGACATTTGGGACCAATTTTTAATTTTGGTTTAAAAATCACACTGTAATGAAATGATTACCTACAAACCATATGCCCCTTTTTTTCGCAAACATGCACCCTCCTTACAGATTGTGTGTCTTTCTACACAATTTAAGATCTATTCATAGTCATGATCTAGATTGACCTCTGCAAGTTGTCTCATGTTTTTGAGACATGGGTGTTGTTGAAAATTCATGAAAGGATACAATTCAAAATAAGTTGAATGATTAAATTAGGTCATATCAAATTATACCGTAAAATACATCGTTATAAACGTACCTATATATTTTGGTAGTGAGGATCTTCTCTAGGGTTCCATGCATGAATAATACAATGAAAATATCTTTCAGCACTTTTGCATTCATCCTCATTTGACCAGTCAATGTTGTCCATATTAGGTGCCCCTTCAATCCATATGAATCTAGGCACATGTGGAGACCCTCTATGTTGCCATTCATATCTTCACCAAAAATCCTTGACATTCGTTCCATTTTCTAGAATCTCTTTTCTAAACATAGAGTGTATCAAGTGCATATAGTGGGCCACAATGTGACGATAATCAATTATAGTTTGTGTACGCCAATTTTGAGCTTTGTGTGGATTAGTTGGCATTGTTCCTAGTGTTAGTGCATGTAAATTAGGCCAATCCATATCTATTGCACTCAATGTGAAAAATATTGTACGACAACCAATTTGATGAAGCAAATCTATCAATTCTACATGAGATTTTGCCAAATATGACCTTGTTCCCCTTAGCGTTGTACCGAATTTCATCAATTTATGTGCAAAATTAGAGTGAGGTGTAGTTTCCATATGTTGTTGCAACTCATTGACGGTGATTGACATGCCTTTAAAGTTTTTCTTTACAAACATAGAGGTTGAATTCTATGCACGATGTCTCATGATCATGTTATTCACGAATATCTAAGTTTAGAATGTTTGCCAAAAAGATGATCCCTATATTGCACAAGATGCTTTAAAAATTCATGAAGATATGCATGTTGCAACCATAGTTGTAACCAATCATAGGTACCATTAGGAAATAGTGTTAGGAATGCCATATCCAATAATCGTGATGTGACATACTCATTAATAGTTGACACACTAATACTTGGCCAATCTATTAATGATGTTGGGTTTGCATCAGGATTATTAACCCATGCATGTGTAAGTTCCATTTCCTTTTGTTCATTAGGAGGTCTTGAAGCCATTGATGTTGTGTGTTCAATTACATTCCCTTCATCTGTCTCCATAACTAGACCTAGAAAAATAATATCAATTGCATCTATATCAAATTCCATATTCACCATCTTCAATATGTGAAAAACATTTTCATCTCTATTCCTGGGTAGATCATTGAGATCATTTTCATTAATTTGAACATCAAAGTAAAATTTATCATGCTCTACTTTGTATTTGAGTGCTTTGTATACATGATCTCTATTCATAGTAAAGTTATATTGTGTCCCATGTTGATCTCTCCTTCGAACAATAATAATTGGCAACTTACCTATTGTATGTGGCTATATGTTTGGAACATGATCTATATTTTTTGGGAAAATTATTGTGTGTCCTTTGTACTTAAATTAGCTATTAGTTGCATGTGTAACTTGCAATATGCTCACACATGCAATTAACATTTCCTTAACTTGTGTCAAGTTTTCAAGCTCCTCAAGTTGAAGTCTTGGATCCATATTATTTGAAGCTAAGAATCTATTATTGCCTCTCTCTTGTCAGCATCTATTACACACTAGACCTTCTGAGATGTGTGACACTTTCATTCCTAGATAACATTCTTGACAAATATAACACATGTTTGGTATTCTTAAGCTATCCAATTTTTGGCAAAATTGCATTTGGGATCTATAGAAATTATCATGAAGATTTCCATTTGGGTTGTGTGCATTTTCTACATTGCCTTGTCTAGCTAAATTTTTCCCAACTTAAGTTGTATGATGGGGTGTTTTAGGAACACATTCAGTTGTCTTTGAAACTTTATTTTGAACATCCAATTCCATATTTGTAGTTAGGGGTTGATTATACGTCTCACTGAACTATAAATCCACTTGATGTTTTGCTTGTATCTCAGAAGGTGATACTCCATAAGATGTTCTTTGACAACAACTTTTGTTACTATTTTGTTGATCTCGATTTTTAGATTCCAATCCTTGTATTGATAGTTGTGTCTTTTTTCTAGCATAATTTTGTCTGTGGAGTTCATTACTCCTCCTCCTTTCATCTTGTCTTTGATCTTCTATCATTTTTTCTCTTCGACATCTTTGATATTCTCTCTGATACACTCTTCATTTCTCTATTTGATATTGTCTCCTTTCCTCATTAGATTGAAAATTTGGCACTGATAGACTCATAGCTATAAAGTGAATAAAATCTTCAATTAATGAGAAATGTCTTGCAATTTATGTTCAAAACAAACATCACAAATAAGAAATATGGTGATATTTATTTTATTACCAAATATATAGGAATTGTATAAGTAATATAAGAAGAAATTAAAGTTTCATAGAGATTGTTTATAAAAATGGAAAGTAGTTGGGGCCATTGTGTTGTAATCAAGATACATATTTCTTAACAAAATTGAACAAATTGGAAATAGATAAAGGAGAAATCCATACATAAATATATGAAATACTAAACTCCCATTTATATAGAAATATATATTTAATTTATCTAAAAATCCATACCCTTTAAAAATGAACTATATAGAAACAAAATCTCCTTAAACATTATAATTCCAAAATATAAGAGTGGTTCACTATTTCAAAAGAGTAAGAATTTATTGCAGTGGTATAGAAACCCTTACAGTTCTTCAGTGATGAAGTCAAAATTTTCTCCACAACAGAATTACATACATAGATATATGAAATACTATTAATTTAACATATTAAATAGTTGGGTCTCTATATAGTCCAATTTAATGTGCACAATAACAACTATTTCCTATAGTAATCAATTATCTTTGGACTACTATTTTATTATTTTTAATTTTTTATTCAGTTGTGTTGAATAGAAAAACATTATCTTTGAATAAGTTTTGTCCTATTGTTCGAGATTACTTTCTATTGTTATTCCAATATTTTAAAGCACAGATCTTCATAAAAAAATTGTGTTATTTAAATAAAAATGTTAGAATTGCATACGACTATAAATCATATCGGATTGTTCCCTTTAATTTTATTTTTTAATAATCATTGATTTTGATTCAATACAGCAAGAAGGGGCAATAGGCTAAAAACATTGAAACAACCGTCAATTTTTTTTAAAAAAGTGTCGAATGTTTACATTGATGTAAGCTCCCACTGTATAAAGCCTCTTAGCTTAATCAATAAACTACAATTCTACAATTCTAAATGTGTTACTGTGACAATTTGTTCAAAAAGGCACATATCCCACCAAAGTAACAAGTGTCTAAAGCATGCAACAGATTCAAGGATTTTTTTAGTGGCGATTATTCACCAATTGGCGAATATGTCTCGATCGGGCTATAGAAATTGGCAAAAAAAAACACCGTATACTAGTTGACCAGTTCGCCCAGATTTTATAAAATACTCATATAGTAGTCGAAACGTTCGCCACTATTATTACGTAATTTCAGTTTGTTAATCCTGTTCTTTGCCCATATTTCTCTTTAATGTTTACTCTTATTAAATAGATTGAAACTCCTTGTTTGTGTATGCAAGAAGAGCCCACTTCCTAAACATGTAATTTCAACTATAAGAAGAGATCGCTACTCAAACAAATAGTTTACTATTATTTTCTTCTTTCCTTGACTGATCTCTAATCTTCAACTCAATCTCAGATCACTAGATAGCTCATATGAAACTTCACCTATAGTCACAATTTGCAATTCACACTTGCACTTCGCTTCCATATGATATTAGGATAGCATACTTCTTATCGCAAGAAGTCCTTTGCATAAATATCATGCCTTTACACAAATTACTACTAGGTTAGCTAAGACTACAATTCACTTTTTCATGTTAGAGTAAACATCTAAGATCTTGGCCCTAATTGGACAAGTAGTTGTTTTGTAAAAATAATAATTATTTCCTTCAATTTTGTTGTCCTACATCATTGAAACATGATTATCTCTATTCCATACAGTTTGTACAAACTTTTGAGGTTATACACGTCATCACCAACATGTATACCATCTCCATGTAACTTTTCTAGTCATAATATGACATCTTCAACATGTTATATACAAAATAATACACTAATGTAAACCAAATTCTATACTTGGACAATTTTCTAGTTACCAAACAATAAATATCTTTATTTTTGAGGTTTTCTATCAGCACGTACATCATGTGTTTCCATTAATGACAACAATTACATATAACAATTAGCCAATCGTCAACAATCTCCCCCTTTGGTATTGATGGCAACAAAATAGTGAAAAATTAGCTAAGTGATAAAAACTTTACATAAACAACATGTAAACATTACATCTTGTTCAACATTACATATATGTTCCCGTTTACAATATACTTTATACTTTTACAATCTTCACATGTATTTCTCCATTGTATCTCTCTCAATAATCTCTACTTTTGTCATGTATACAATTTTCACATCTCTCCCCCTTTGACATCAATGACAAAGCTCAAAATGTCAAGATACTGTCCAAAAACTTGCTGAAACTATTGTCTTTCCTTATGGTGATATTATCTTCATATAGTCATTAAAAATAGTCTTCAAATTGTCCATACCTTTGTTCCATGTCTTCTTGGTAGACTCAGCTGATGTGAGAATTGCACATAAAGCATATGATTCAATCTCAGTTGCATTAATATCTAACTACAAAGAGTTTGTATATGTGGCCTTGGTCTTGACACATTCCTCTAGCTGTTTCTCAACTAAAGATAGTTTCACAGCAATAGATTCTCTGAAATCAAATGTTCTCTTGAAGTTTTTCTCTTTCTGAAGTTCCAATTTTCTAATGTCATTGTGAACACTAGCAATTTGAATTTTAAAATCATCTACTTTGTTGGATGGATGTTGGGTTTAGGTGCATAGAGCCTATAGCTCACTCATCTTTGACTCTATCTGACTATCCAAGTCTTTAGTTAGCTTGTATGATAAGTTACACTTAGCATACAAAGCTTTCCCTTCTTGCTAACATTTCCAAACTTCTTTTATGTATGTATCAAGGTTGACTAAGTCATTCTTGATATTCTAGCAAATGGTGCTAAACAAGTTAGCATCATGTGAAATTTGAGCCTTTGCCTCAACAACATTTAACAAATTAGTAAATTCTTCATCAAAGGAATTTAGGACTACTTGTGCTCATTGTTTAGGATTTGACTCAGTATGCTAAATTGTTAAAGTGTTGTGCAATCTGACAGTCACTTCCATTAATGATTTTTGTAAACATTTTATTGTTTTATTCTTTTGTATAAGTTTAGATAAAGATGAGATTTGATTGGTTTGATCATCATCATCTGTAGCCAAACTAGTAGGAGAGAGTAGAGTAGATGATATAGATGGTTTAGTCTCATCCTCCCTCTATTCTTTGTTGCTTCTCGTTCTATTCTCTCTTCCTCTTCTTTTCTTTCCTTTTCTTGTCTTTCTTTCTTCTCTTTTGATCTTTTCTTCTCTTCTTCCTCTATTTTCCTTTTCTTTTCTTCAACTTCATTTCTTTTCATTTCTTCCTCAAGCAATTGTTTCTTGGCTTCTTCTATCTTCTTATTTTCTACTTCTAGTAGCCTCTTTTCTTCCTCAATTTGTTGAACATCTTTTCTTCAATATATTCAATATCTGGTACATTTGGCTTGGAACCACCAAATGAATTGGTGTCATCAATGTTAGTAGTAACATTAGTTTGATCAATCTACATAGTGTCGCTACCTACTAACACTTTTTAGGTTCTAGGAGCTGGAGGAGATGATGTCTGTGACTCTGTCAACATCTTACTGATAGTTTTTGCAGTCTCCTTTCTCAACTTGTCCTTTTCTCTAGCCATGAATAAAAATGGCTTCAATTTATTCCTCAGATATGGTGTGAGGTTATTCAATAGTCCTTTTATTTCATCTTCATCATCATTCTTGTAGATAGTCCTTAGCATAGACTTCTAAAGTTCAAGGTCTTCTTCTCTTGTAGGAGTCTTCTTATTTATAAGTCTCTCATAGACTTTCTTGTTCACTACTCCTTCAATATCTTTCAAATTTAGATCATTTGCTATGATATATCTTATATTAGATATATCAATCTAATCCTTTTCAGAATTATTATATAAGTCATAGAACTTGTTCATTTGAAGAAATTTCCGCTCATTGGCAATCATTGTGTTAATTTTCTCAATCTTCAGCTTCCATGGTTGCCAATCCTTTTCTATTGCTTCCTTAGGTGGAGTCACCTTTTAAGCTTGTTTGGTTTTATATTCCTCCTCTTCTTCATCACTAGACTCAATTTTTAATAACATTTTCTACCTCTTACCTAGTCCAATGGCTAGCTATTTGACTCTCTTAGTCTTTAAAGATATTACTTCTACTAATCTCTCTAATTTTCTTTTCTACTCACTGGGCTAAACATCAGACACTGCTGCATATGGTATGCTCTATTTTGAAGATGTTTTAGCAACTGATACTAACAAGGGTTGTATTTTTAATACACTTTGATTCAATTTTTGTCTCATGGCCTTAGATTCACTCTCTATCATTGCAGCCTCTAATAATACCTTCTTCATAATAGATTCAACCTTCTTGTGAGATGTGTTCTTTAAGGTTGCTTGATGAGCATGCTGTGTGATCTCATCATAGGTGCCAAATCTATATTCTTCTTTTTCTTTCTCTGAATTTAATAAGAAATCAATGTAACCAACTACAACATCATCATTCAATTCATAGCTCAAGGGATCTAAAAATGTCTCCTAAGGTTGCACTACTTGAATATAAGTAGGATTTGTATCAACTAGAATACATATATCCTCTTTGAATCTATCCACAATTGCTGGTGAAATCCTAAATCTTCATTTCATTTCATTCTAAAAATTTCTCATAATTATGTTTCTGTTATCCAATATTTTGTCTACAGGGTGTCTTCTGCATACCTCTGAAATCTTCTCCATAGTCCATCTGTCACTATGAGCATTATATCTATTACTGATAAGTAGGAAAATCTCTTCAGTACATGGAAGAATATGTGATTTATCAATGATTGGAATCTAAACACACCATTTTTGGTTCTCTTAATCTTTTCAATATTTTCCAAGAGTTGCATCCTTAGTATTTCACTTAAATTCACTTGCTCTTTCTCGACACATATCTTATAGGCTACATTGAATCCTACTAAAAGTTCATCTATCTTAGAACTTGCATAAACTGAATAAGCAATAATTCTACTAAGAAATCTCACATCATCTTTCTTGATGGAGCTGATTATCATAGTCTTCCCATTATATACTACCTTAGTGTAGCTTTCCACATTCTTCTTAACCATTTTCTCACCTATGGGTACAATACCTCATTTTCTAAGACCAGTTACCTGTATAAGGAAGCAACGATGTAATATATTATCTTCCATCCACAGCTTTCCATCATGTATCCTACTTAATATGATTTGAATCCATTCATCTATATCTAACTCATGGTAGAAATGATAATTAAACAATTTTAATTCTCTTAAATACTCAAGTCTAGGATTCACTGTCATGTCATGGTTAAAGACCAATTCCATATCTTTGTTCATATATTCACTACCAATCAACTCAAACTTGCAATTAAAATAACTTTCTACATCTTCAAGGTAAACTATGTTATTCGGAGTGATAGACAGTGCAAAGTTAGGGTTTCCTTCATTAGGTTTTATGGAAACTCTCTTAAAATAAGGTCTATCTTCACTCTTAACACTATGTACTACTGACATATCCATGTTTGTCAAACAATATCTTTTATTGAACAAAATTTGCAAAAAATGTTAAAATACCTCTTTCCAAAAATAGGGTTTTCTTTGAAATCACTCTGACAACTTTCTTCTAAATGCTCTTCACTTTGAATTCTTTCATAACGAAGTAAAATCAATCTGTACTCCATTCAACCCTCAACTTGAACTTTCATTAATTTCATACTTTGAAAATATGAAAAATCTATCAAATATATTCTATAATCATATAACTGCATGAACTCATCTATCCAATCTTTACTACAGCCTCACCTGAGGTTTACTATAGCCTCCTTCCATCATGAAAAATATCCTCAAGACTTTGCATCACAAAATTCTCTATAAAAGATTACTTTTAATTTTTTGTTACAAAATTAGCTTATACTATAATAATAGTAACTTTGAATTCCATCATAACTTCTTTAGATGAGCTCCAAATCACAAGCAAGCTTAGTACCATCTAAACATAACAAGATACATCTTTTCCCAACTTTGCTACCTCTAATTTAGTCTCTGACTGAAGTTTTCAAATTTTGATGCTATAAATAAACTCAATTCAACTTAATTGAATCAAACTCAACAACTAACTTCAATCTTCCCATCTCATCATCATCTAACTTTTGTTTTGAAATATCTGTTCCTTTCATGAATGCTTCATTAAGTTCTTCATAGTTCACTCAAAATGTTACCTTGTTCTTCATTATCTTTGCTAGTTTTAGAGTTCCTTTCATGTTTCCTTGTATCATTCCTTTTCTTCCTAAAGTTTCTTCCATTTTTTCTTCTATGTCCAAAGTTTCTATCCATTCTACTATACTTTTCTATGTGTCTAAAGTTGTTGCATAACTAGCATATAGGTTCTTTGCTTCTAAGATTCTGGTGATCATCAAGTGCATGACAATTTTGAGCAATACATCCTACGTTGTTACACTTATAACACATGATCTATCTTTTGTCTTCATAAGATCTTCCTTTTTCTCATCATCCTTTCATTAGATCTTCTTCTATTTGTAGGGTTAATATATCTAAACATTCTACTATTTCTCCTATCATTACCATACTTTGGTTTCCTATGATCAATTGCATTATGACCCATACCATGACAATTATGACAGTAAAAGTCCTTAACATGATTAAATGACTTATCAGTACAATCTCTTTCCATGTGACCTATTTCATTACATAAAAAACACTTACCTCTAAATTCATACTTGGTTTACTTAGGAGTTTCCACATGCTTTGGTTCATCCAAGATTTCAACTTCCTTGTTTTTCTAAACTTCTTTAGGTTTCTTAGAAGATTGACTAGATTCAATCTTGTCATTAGATTTGTCTTTTTTTTATAGATCTGCTCTAATCTCAATTTGTTTCTAGACATGTTAATTAGATAGCCAAGACTAGTCTTGAAGGTCTCTGTATAGACATTGAATCATCAACCTCTTCTCTACTAGAATAAAGTTTCTCAAATTTTTTTTTACACTATGTCAATTCACCTTTCACAATAGTATTGTACTTAAGGAGTTCTTCATGATCTTCTTTCGATGATTCAAACTTAGATGTTTTCTTTGCTAGGCTTGCTCTCAGATCTGCGTTTTCAGTCTTCAAATTAGACTCAATTTTTCTAGGATCATTTCTCAAAGTCAACTTAAGCTTTTTTAATCATTAAATCATGCTTCAAGATCTTGTATTCTATCTTCAACTTTGAATAGTCATCATCAGTAGTTCCAAATTTAGTAGATTTAGGCTTGGAATTTAAATGTTCAATCTTTTCCTTCAACTAGCCAATGTATACTTTGGAATCTTCATATATGTCCTTCAACTTATCTCATTCATCAGTAAGGAGATCAATTAGTTCAAGAGCTTCTTCAAAATTCTTCATCAAGTGTTTGATATCTATATGGGTCTTACTTTTAAGTTTTTAAGCCTTTTCAAAATAACTATGCTCTAATACCAATTGTTAGAAATAGGGATTATTGGGGGAGGGTGTGAATCAATAACTCACAAATTTTAGTCACCAACTAGATATTATTACTTACTTTAAACCATGCATAACAAAGCAATAAAGTCATGTTGAATAATAACAATAGCAATGCATAAAGATAACTCATAACACCATTTTTATACACTAGAGAAACCCTAGCCAAGGGAAAACCCTAGTGGGGATGATATCCATAGATAATATACTAATATATATGTTGTTAGAGGATGGACCTTGTTAGGAGTCAATAAGAAAATTCAGTATAAGTAATCCCTGTTAGTAGACTTTGAATCCTTGTTAGGAGATTCCAACCCTATTAGGAGTTGTAGTACAATGTATGCAAGAAGAGCCCACTGCCAAAACATGCAATTTCAACTATAAGAAGAGCTCACTACTCAAACAAATAGTTTACTATTATTTTATTCTTTCCTTTATTGATCTTTGATCTTTAGATCAATCTCAGATCACCAGATAGCTCATATGAAATTTCACATATAGTCACAATTTGCAATTCACACTTGTACTTCACTTCCATATGATATCAAGATAACATACTTCTTATCGCAAGAAGTCATTTACATAAATACCATGCCTTTACAAAAATTACTATTGGGTTAGCTAAGACTAGAATTCACTTTTCCAAGTTAGAGTAAACATCTAGGATGTCGACCCTAATTGGACAAGTAGTTGTTTTGTAAACATTTTTTTTTTTCATTAATTTTGTTGTCCTACATCATCAAAACATGATTATCTCTATTTCATATAGTCTATACAAAGTTCTAAGGTTATAGAAATCATCACCAACATGTGTACTATCTCCATGTAACTTTTCTAGTCATAATACGATGTCTACAACATGTTATAAAAAAAACAATACACTACTGTAAGCCAAATTCTATACTTAGGCAATGTTTTGATTACCAAACAGTAAGTATCTTTATTTTTGAGGTTTCCTATCAGCATGTACATCATGTGTTTCCATTAATGACAAAAATTACATACCACAATTAGCCAATTGTCAACACATGTTCTTGTCACTTCATGACACGAGGTCTCCACTACTTCTCCAATCAATGATGAAGGGAGTGGTAGGCTCTTCAAAGCATTGGGTGTATTCATGATCTATAACCACCACTTCCAATCCAATCTCCTCATTCCATTTTTTGTTGTCCTTTGTACACCTTGCACTTTATACAACTTGGACTAGGCTTTATCTCTCATCCTACTCTATCTACCCATTCCGTGAGGAGTTTTCATTATCTATGGACAAACATGGGAGATGGTCACGTGGGCCTATGCTTTTCCTTATTTTCAATACTCTATTTTGTTTTTTATATCCTAAAGAAACTTTATTAATGACGTAGATGGAAACTCACATGCATTGGTTTGAGCTTGTTATCAGTGATGAAAAGTTGACTTTGACTTGCAGGCTCTTTGATTCTCACATCCAATCAAAGTTTCCTTGCTTGTTTCTCCTCTTAATGATGGTCCTTTATTATCCTTCCCTTATCAACTCTTATATCTTGATCATTAATTTCATCGGTAGTGGGTCACGACCCTTGGTTTTATTATCCATTAGAAATGTTTATATATAGTGGTAAAAATTATATTATTACTAAAGTAATATTAGGATTAAAACCAATATGAATATTAGTTTTATTTGGGTTAGATATGAATTAGGAATAATTATAATATTATTTATTTGATTTTTCATAGCATAGTGATATTAGACTTATTGATATATTTAAATATATATATATATATATATATATATATATATATATATATATATATATATATATATTCAGAATTACACATTATATTTTCATTTAAGAAATATGTTTATACAATAATTTGGGTTCATGACACACATGATGGGCATGATACTGAGGGCGATGATTTTGATGATGACACATATGCTTCTCATGGTGATGGTAGTGATGATATTGATGTGACATCATTTGATGACTTTTTGCATGGAGAGGGAGACAATCAAGAGTAGTAGGTCAAAATTTAATTAAAATTAATTAAGTACATAATTATTTACTTTCTACATATATGCATAATCATATTAACCATATTAATGTGTGTTGATTTTTAAATAATAGAGGATGGGTGACACTATTCCTCTTAGGAGGTAGTATAGTTTTTTGTTGTGACCTACAAATGTTGGCATCCCTCATATGTTATGCACTTTGAATTACACTCTAAATAAATGACATTTGAAATCAAATTTTATAACACGTGCTCATATGTTCTTTTCATTTGATTTTGTAGGGATTGTTGTCTATTACATAGTTTGATGTTTGTACAAGTCTTGATCCGTCGACCACTAAGGCACAACCTCAAATACCTATGGTATGAACTTTTGAAGACAAATCACTTGTATTATTTTTATATACACATTGTTATTAACTTATCTTCAACTTTGATTCATGTATAATTTTGTGTATTTTGGTTTTATGAACAGGAGATGGATCGTACTTATCCATATATGCCTTAGTACAGTTTATTTTTGACTCCTTATTTTGACCATTTGAGACATGGAAATGATCATCATGGTAGCATATTTTTAGATTGTGAGGTTGTGGTGAGTGATTAGGGAAGTACTATACATACTTCATAAACCCTTTAGGGCTCAAGGTTTTGGGCTGACATGTAATTATTAATTATAACACTAAAGAGGTCAAAATACTTGTATAAAAGGTCTTAGGGTTAGGTATTGTTTTATAAGCTGATGCAAAAATTAGTTCTTGCTGCGGTATTGAGTTGTAAGAGATTACATATCATAATTAGGTTGTAACCACTAGATTGTAAAAAATATTGGACTTGCTACTTGGTGGATGTAGCCTAGGGTTTGGGTGAACCATCAGTGGTATTTAATATTACAAAAGAAAAGATGATGGAAGAGTTGATGGAAAACCTAAAGAAATTATATGAAAAGCCCTTCGCTTCAAACATGGTATTTCTCATTAAGCATTTATTTAATATGAAAATGAAAAAATGTGGATCTATTGCAGATCTTAAATGAGTTTAATATTGTTAATAGTCAGTTATATTCTATGGGTATTAATTTTGATGAAGAAATTAAGGCTCTTTTGATTTTGTGTTCTTTACCTGAAAGCTAGAATGGCATGGTAATGGCTATAAGTAATTTTATTTTTGGATCTAGTACCCTAAAATATGATGACGTGATCAGTGTTATTTTGAGTGAGGAAACTCATAGGAAAACCTCAGGTGGAACTACATCAAGAAGTGCTTTAAATGCACAAAGTCAATGTAGAACGATTAAGAGAGGAAGTAATTTTATAAATCATGGAAAATCAAGAGGAAAGTCAAAGAAGAGGAGGTCTCAATCAAGAGGACCAAAAAACTACTAGTATTGTGGTAAAATAGGGCATAAAAAGAAAATATACTAGACTTGAAAGAAAAATGAAGGAGCTAAACCAAATGCAGACAAGAAGGAAAATTTGGTAAGTAACAAATTTGAAGAGGATGCCTTGCTTCTATCTTTAGAAAGTGTTGATGATTAATGGGTTTTAGATTCTGGTGCTTCATTTCATGCTACATCTCATAGAGATTATTTCATTGATTATTTCCAAGGGGATTTTGGACTTGTTTATTTGGGGGATAATGAACTATGTTAGATCTTTGAAAAGGGAAAAGTTAAGATTAAGTTGCAGAATGAGAATCACTGGCTATTACACAAGGTTAGACATATTCCAATGCTGATTAGGAATTTAATTTTTGTAGGAAACTCAGTGATGAGGGTTATGTAGTCACTTTTAATGATAAAAATTGGAAGGTTTCAAAAGGTTCCCTTATAGTAGAAAATATTGTGACTGTAGGCACCTTATATCTTTTATAGGTCATATTGTTCCTTCTACTATAATTATTTTAGAGAAAAATGAATGTTTAGGAACAATTGATGTGGTTGAGCAAGGAGAACAAATAGCTGCTATAAATTCTAATACAACACTATGGCACAACAAACTTGGGCACATTAGTGAGAAAGGTATGAAAGTACTTCATTCAAAGAAGGTTTTACCAAGTTTGAAATGTGTTAATATGGATTTCTGTGAAAGTTGTGTGTATGGAAAATAAAAGAGAGTGAGTTTTGTGAAGATTGGGAAGGAAATTAAAAAGGGGAAATTAGAGCTTGTGTATATCGATGTATGGGGACCAACTCAGGTATCTTCCCTTGGTGGCTCTTATTATTATGTTACATTTATTGATGATGCTACAAGAAAAGTATGGGTTTATTTCCTTAGACAAAAATCTAATGTATTTCAAACTTTTAAGAAATGGAAATGCTTGGTTAAAAATGAGACTAAAAAGAGATTTAATATCTTAGATCTGAAAATGGTGGTGAGTATTATAGTCATGAATTTGAAGATTATTTCTCCACTAATGGTGTTCATATATAGAAAACTATTCCAAGGACTTCACAAGAAAATGAAATGGGTGAATGCATGAACATGACTATAATGGAGCTTGCAAGGAGCATGAGGTTGCATTTTGGTTTGCCCTTACACATGTGGGTAGTGGTTGTCAATAATACCATAGATCTAATTAATAGAGGTCCCTCTACTCCTTTAGGTTGTGGTATTCTAGAGGAAGCATAGACTAGTAAGAAGGTGATTTATTCTTTTCTTAGAACCTTTGGTTGTAAACCATTTTCTCATATACATTCTAAAAATATAACCAAGCTAGAATCTAAGTCAAAGAAATGTGTATTTTTTGGATATGGCATTAATGAATTTGGTTATAGGCTTTAGGATTTTGAAAATCAGAGAATTGTAAGAAGTGAGGATATCATATTCAATGAGAAAGTGTTGTATAAAGATCTATTGTAGCAACATGCAAAGAAAGAAGATGATTATATAGTGCTACATGAAACTCCAAAAGTTGATGTTCTAGCAATTGCTCATGATGTGCAACAATGGGAACAAAAAATACCACACACCTTAGTAAATGTTAGATGGTCAACAAGGATAAGCAAACCTCCAGAAAGTTTTTCCCCCTCTTTGTATTATATTTTACTAATAGATGTTGGTGAACCTAAATGTTATGATGAAGCTATGTAGGTGGATACTAAGATTCAGTGGGAGTCTACAATGAAAGAAGAAATGGACTTTTTGCTAAAAAACAAGACATGGGATTTATGCAAGTTTCCTGCAGCTAAAAGGGCTTTACAGAATAAGTGGGTTTATAAGTTCATGCAAGAGCATCCAGAGGTATAAGGGCAATCCTGTGCCAACCAAAAAAATGTGCTTAGACTTAGTTTTTGTTTCATCTATTTTCATTTTTGGATGCCCATTTGGGCCAAATAAAGGTTCCAACTCTCACAGTTCCACTGTTAGTGTTCTAGGATAGAGTTTTTGAACACCTTGGGATACACGTAAATGCTGAAAAAATAGGAGTATGTAATTGAGACATCATTTTGGTGAACTAGAAAGTGTAAATTGGTCAGAAGATTCTAATTATATTTTAGAGCATTACAGAAAAAGAATCAGGTCGAAAGGCCCCACGGTTTGAAAGTTATTGCAATTTTTCAATTTTTGGAGACCTCCTAAGAATGCTTCAAAGTCAGGTTACTGGCATTAAATGACCTAAAATTGGGTCAAAAAATGGGGGATGAGAAAATCTCATCCATAGGGCTATATAATGCTTCAAGAGCTTTTTGAAAATGTAAACGGTTCGTCAATCAGAGCTACGATTTAAAAGTTATGCCTCTTGAAAGTTCGATTACCATTTCTAGATTCTTCTAGATTTGCATCGACTTCTAATGCAGCTTCTGGAGCCTTCTACTTTTTTAGTGGATGCCAACTAGCACTTTTTAGAATGTACTCCTAATCCCTAAACCTCCAAGGTCTATTTAAGAACATTATTGGCATTGTAAAAGGCGGTTCGAAGTAGAGTTTGAGAGGATGTACTAAAAGGAGAAATTATCTCCAGACTTCTATTGTTGTAAGCCCTTAGAGCATGTTTTGAAGTCTATTTTCTCTATACAAAATGTAATAGCATATTTACATAGTTAATACAATTTTCCCTTTCCTATTGTGTCCATTCTGTGCTTGGGTCGTATCCCCATCAAGTGGTATCAGAGGTAGTTTTCCTAAGTGTGTAGATAGAGCCCCGACTATGAGGATGTTTTCCCTAGGACTGTGTGGTTGTGGGTTTGAGTTAAGAAGATGCCTCCATGAAGAGAGCATGGTGGAAGGGCTGGAGCTATTAATCCTGAGGTTAGAGCCCTCCAAAGGTAGGTACAAGCGTTGCAAGAGGAGCTTCATAGAAAAACAAATGTTGCTGCAGGTGACAAAAGTGAGGACAATAATGAAGAAGAAATTGGACCAAAAGGGGAATTTGATGGGGAAGTTCTGAATCAAGTAGAGGAAAGGCTTTTTAGGGCCATTACTAATTTTGAGAAAAGACCTACGATTGATGTGGGTGTATTTTCAAGAAATTTGAAACCAGATGAGTTGATCGATTGAATTAATAAACTGGAAGAGTACTTTGAGTATGAGGATATCAGGGATCCAGATAGGGTTAAGTTTGCAAAGGCCAAACTGAAAGGCCATGCCAAAATCTGGTGGCAAGAGGTTCAATTGGAAATAAATAGAAGAGGAAAGGAGAAGATCACAAGGTGGGATCATATGGTGGACAAATTGAAGAAGCAATTCATTCCTATTGATTATGAGCTTGATTTGTTTAAGAAGATGCATGGGTTAAAGCAAGCAGAAAAATGAGTCCAAGAATATACAAAGGAGTTTTACCAACTTCTGATTAGAGTAGGGCATAAAAAAGAAAATAAGGAGAAGGTAGCTCATTATATCAGTGGGTTGCAACCTAGCATCCAGGAGGAATTAGGTCTGGTAAGAATGACCAGCGTTGAAGAGGCATACCAGTTGAAGAGAAGCTAAATAAGAAGTTTGAAGGGAGACAAAGAGGGTGTAGTCAAGGAGAAAGGGGTAGTGGTAGGTCATTTGGAGGCTGAAATGAAACCCAAAAGAAAAATGAAGATGTGGGTACTAGCAAGAACCAGAGGAACGAGTGTTTCAACCACTCCCGTGATCAAGACTTTGGAAATCAAAGAGGAAGAGGTAGAGGACATGGGCAAGGAAGAGGAGACTTTTTTGGTACCTAATTCCATTGCAATGAAGAAGGTCATCGTGCCTTTGAATGCCCTCAATAACAAGGAAGGACAAATAGGAGAGCTAAGGGCCAAGCTAGTGTTGCTCATGTGGATGAGGATGCACAATCATCACATTCAGAGGATGCAAAAAGAGGAGAGACTTTAGTTAATGAAAGGGTCCTACTAAGTGGTGAGATTGAACCAGGACAAGGGAAAGTTTGTTCCATACCAGATGCAAGTGTGAGGATAAATGTTGTGATGTGATCATTGATGGTGGTAGCACTGATAACTTGGTATCAGAGGAGATGGTCTCTAAGTTGAAGCTCAAGAGGGAGAAACACCCCCAGCCCTATCGGATTGCTTGGGTGAAAGATGATCATAAGGTCCTGGTAAGTGAACAATGTTTAGTGACATTCAAAATTGGGAGTTACCATGATGAAGTTCTCTGTGATGTTATTCCAATGGATGTTTTCCATCTATTGTTGGGAAGACCATGGCAGTTTGATAGGCATGCATTACATGATGGTCATTCAAACACATACTCTCTAACAAAGGATGGAGTTTGCCACAAACTGAAACCAATGAAAAAGGAAGGTTAAAAGGTATGTAGCAATGCTAGGATTTGTCTTGTTGATGGAAGGAAGTTTTTAGATGGCATGAAACATCAGCGTATGTGCTATGCTTTGATTCTTAGGAAAGATAAAGAAGGTAGTAGTGAAATACCACTTGAAGTTTCAGATTTACTAGGTGGGTTTGGAGATATCATCTCTGATAATGTTCTAGAAGGATTGCCACTAGTAAGGAAAATCAGTCATCAGATAGATTTAGTCCCAGGAGCTAGTTTTTCTAACAAGGCTACTCACAGGATGACTCCTACTAAA
This sequence comes from Cupressus sempervirens, assembly GCA_028749045.1. Classification (NCBI taxonomy): domain Eukaryota; kingdom Viridiplantae; phylum Streptophyta; class Pinopsida; order Cupressales; family Cupressaceae; genus Cupressus; species Cupressus sempervirens. The sequence goes on along the minus strand of CM053784.1, from coordinate 404,666,965 downwards.
ATTGAGGAGCTAAATAGACAGGTTAAGGAGCTATTGAGGAAGGGCTTGATTTGAGAGAGCCTGAGTCCATGTGCAGTACCTATAGTACTAGCACCAAAGAAGGATGGAGAGTGGAGGATGTGTACAAAATCTCGAGCTATAAATAGGATAACCATCAACTACCAATTTCCTTTGCCAAGAATGGATGATCTTATGGACTGCTTGAGTGGAGCTTAGTACTTCACAAAGATAGATCTCAAGAGTGGCTATCATCATATACAGATACGAGAAGAGATGAGCGGAAAACAACCTTCAAGACCAAGGAGGGTCTTTATCAGTGGTTAGTCATGCTCTTTGGATTGACGAATGCCCCAAGCACCTTTATGCGGCTTATGAATGAGGTACTTAAGAAGTTCTTGGGAAGATTTGTTATTGTCTATTTGGATGATATTTTAATTTTCAGCAAGACTTTGGAAGAACATTTATTGCATATTCATAGTGTCCTTGAAAGGTTAAGGGAATAGAAATTGTTAATTAATCTGAAGGAGTGTATCTTTGCAAAAAGGGAGTTAGTCTACTTAGGGTTTGTTATATCACCTAAAGGTCTTAAAGTGGATCCAGAGAAGGTAAAAGCCATCTTGGAGTGGCCTACTCCAAGGTCTGCTACTAAGGTAAGATCATTTCATGGTCTGGTTAGATTTTACAAGAAGTTCATTAAGAATTTCAGTGGCATAGGTGCACCCTTGACTGACACAATAAGGGGGGACAGATAAGAGTTCAAATGGACTATAGCAACTGCGAGAAGTTTTGAATTGCTGAAGAAGAAGGTGACAGAACAACCTATGTTGGCACTTCCAAATTTTAGAAAGGTGTTCCAGGTGGATTGTGATGCTAGTGGCAGTACTATTGGGGCTATATTAAGCCAAGAAGGTAAGCCTATTGCATATTTTAGCGAAAAATTGAATGATGCAAAAAGGAAGTATTCTGTTCATGATCAAGAGTTCTATGCAATAGTTCAAGCCTTAAAGAAATGGAGGCATTATTTGTTGCCAAAGGAATTTGTTTTATATACTGATCACCGAGCATTACAGTACCTAAATAGCCAAGGTAAATTGAATCAGAGGCATATGAAGTGGGTAGAGTTCTTGCAGAGCTATACATTTGTGTTGAACCATAGAAGTGGAAAATCTAACAGGGTTGCAGATGCACTAAGTAGGAGATAGTTTTTTCTTATAGTAATGCAAGTTGAAGTAGTTGGATTTGATGAACTCAAGAATCTATACCTTGAAGATCCTAATTTTTCTTAAGCATGGAAAGCTTGTAAAGAGCCTATTTCTGTAGACAGAACTAAGTGGTTAGACTATCTGATTCAGGATGGTATGTTGTCCAAGGGTAGTCAGTTGTGCATTCCAAAGAGTTCCATGAGGGAAAATTTGATTAAGGAGAAACACAGTGGAGGGATGGTAGGAAATTTTGGTTGAGATAAGACCATTTCCATTCTTAGAGAACATTATTTTTGGCCTCAGATTTCATAGGATGTGAAGAAGTTTGTATAGAATTGCCAGGTTTGTCAAGTGGCCAAGGGATTTAGTCACAATACTGGACTATATCAGCCATTTCTTATTCCATCAAAGCCATGGGAGGACATAAGTATATATTTTGTTCTTGGATTTTCAAGGACAGAAAGGGGTAATGACTCAGTATTCATGGTCATTGATAGATTCTCCAAAATGGCACATTTCATTCCATGCCACAAAACTCATGATGCTGTCCATATTGCAGACTTGTTTTTTAGAGAGGTGGTAAAACTACATGGTCTCCCAAGGAGTATAGTTTCTAACAGAGGTACTAAATTTGTGGGGTATTTCTAGAGGACATTATGGAAGAAGTTGAGAATAGACTTGAAATTCAGTTCGACACATCACCTGTAGACTAACAGCCAAATAGAAGTGGTAAACAGAAGTCTAGGCAATTTGCTGAGATGTTTAGTTGGGGATAAACCCAAGGGGTGGGATTTTATTCTATCACAAGCAGAGTTTTCTTACAATAACTCTATAAATAGGAGTACTGGTAGATCATCATTCCAAATTGTATATGGAAGTAGCCCAATGACTGCATTAGAGTTGAGAAAGATAGAGCAAGGGGAGAGGAGAAGTACTAAAGCTGAAGAATTTTTTGAACATATCAAGCGTCTACATGAGGAGTTCCAAGTACACATTACCAAGATGAATCAAGAGTATAAAGCTAGGGCTGATTAAAGGAGAAGACATAAGGAATGCCAAGTAGGGGATCTAGTAATGGTACACTTAGGAAAAGAAAGATTTCTAGCCAGTACTTACAACAAGCTGAAAATGAAGAAATTTGGCCCCTAGAAAATTTTGAAGAAACATGACTCAGGATATGCATATGAAGTGGAGTTGCCAGATGGTATTCATATTTCTCCTATTTTCAACATTGCAAACTTAATAGAGTATCATGATGATGGTGCAGATGAGGAGCTAATGTTAGAGCCATGTCCAATTCCTACTTCTAAGAATGAGGAGATAGAGGAGATTATGGATAGTCATGTGGGTAGGAGTACCAAAAATAGGCAGTATGAAGAGTATTTGGTCAAGTGGAAAGGAATGCCGATAGAGGACTCAACTTGAATTTTAGCAGCCAAGGTTTCCCATTTGGGATTTCCTCTACCATTCATAAAGTGACAGGGTCACTTTTCAATCTATCCTGGGTGTCTGATGCAGGAGCATCCAAAGGTATAAGGGCAATCCTGTGTCAACCAAAAAACTGTACTTAGACTTAGTTTCTATTTCATGTGTTTTCATTTCTGGATACCCATTTGGGTCAAATAAATGTTCCAACTCTCATAGTTCCACTATTAGTATTCTAGGATAGAGTGTTTGAACACCTTGAGATACATGTAAATGCCATAAAAATAGGAGTATGTAATTGAGCCATCATTTTGGTGAACTAGCAAGTGTAAATTGGTTAGAAGATTGTAATTGTAATTTAGAGCATTCTAGCAAAAGAATCAGGTCGAAAGGCCCCATGGTTTGAAAGTTATTGTAACTTTTTAGTTTTTGGAGACCTCCTAAGAATGCTTCAAAGTTAGGTTAGGGACATTCAATGACCTTGAATTGGGCTGAAAAATGGCAGATGAGTGAAGCTTGTCCATAGGGCTATAGAGTGCTATGAGAGCTTTTCAAAAATGTAAATGGTTCGTCAATCGAAGCTACGGTTCAAAAGTTATGCCTCCCAAAAGTTCGGTTACCGTTTCTGGATTCTTCTAGATTTGCATCGACTTCTAATGCAGCTTTTGGAGTCTTCTATTTGGTCAGTGGATGCCAACTAGCACTTTCTAGAATGTACTCCTAATCCTCAAACCTTTGGGGTCTATTTAAGAACATTTTTGGCATTGTAAAAGGCGGTTCAGAGTGTAGTTTGAGAGGAGGTACTAAAAGGAGAAATTATCTCCAGACTTATACTGTTGTAAGCCCTTAGGGCATGTTTTGAAGTCTATTTTCTCTGTACTAAATGTAAGAGCATATTTACACAGTTAATACAATTTTTTCTTTCTTGTTGTGTCTATTTTGTTCTTGGGTCATGTCCCCATCATAGGTTGAGAGAAGAGGAAGGAGGTAAGAAAAGATTTAAAGCTAGGTTAGTTGTAAAAGGATTTGCATAGAAAAAATCCATTTATTTTGATGAGATATTTTCTCCTATTGTTAAAATGACTTCTATCTATATTTTTGTAAGTATTATGGCTACTGAAGATTTACATTTGGAGCAGCTTGATGTTAAAACAACCTTCCTTCATGGTGGTTTGGATAGAGGAGATATATATGGCTTAGCCACAAGAATTTGAAGTCAAAGGTAAGGAGAACTTAGTGTGCAAATTGAAGAAAAGTTTATATGGCTTGAAAAAAGCACCTCGACAATGGTATCTAAAATTTGATAGGTTTATGCATGAACATAAATATAGCAGATGTCATTTAGATCATTGTGTTTACTTTAAGAGGTTGGATGATGATAGCTACATTATTTTATGTTTATATTCTCATGATATGCTAGGGGCTAAAATGTTAATTAGCACATGAAATTGCTATGAAGGATTTGGGGGCACCAAAAAAAATCCTTGGTATGAAGATTTGGAAAGATAAGAAGAACAGAAAATTAATGCTATCTTAGGCTGACTATGTTGAGAAGGTGTTGCAACATTTTCTTATGGAGAATGCTAAAGCTATCAACACACCTTTACCTAGTCATTTGAAGTTGACTAAGGAGATGTGTCTAAAGACACAAGAAGAGAAGGATAAGATGTCCAAGGTACCATATGCTTTAGCTGTAGGAAGCTTGATGTATACTATGGTATGCACAAAGCTAGATATTACACATGTACTGTGAGTCATTAGTAGGTATATGAGTCATCCAAGAATTGAGCATTTGAATGCAATCAAATGGATTCTCAAATATTTGAGAGGAACATCTAGCAAGTGTTTACACTTTGGGGGCTCTACTATTGGCTTACAAGGCTATGTTGACTTAGATTTGGTAGAGGATATTGATACTAGGTGGAGTACTATAGGTTATTTATTTACTATTAGTGCGACAATGGTGAGCTAGGTTTCTGTGTTACAAAAGGTTAATGCATTATCCACTACAGAGGTAGAGTATGTTGCTGCTATAGAGGTAGGCAAGGAGATGATATGGCTTTAGTTCTTCTTAGAAGAATTTGGACAACCCGAAAGGGATAATTATTTGTTTATAGATACTCAGAGTGTCATTCATCTTGTGAAGAATTTAGCTCTATATTCAAAGACAAAACACATATAGTTGTAGCACCATTTCATTCAATCCATTTTGGATGATGGATAGTTAAAGTTGGAAAAGTTACATATAGATGACAATCCAATGAATATGTTTACAAAGGTAGTAACAAGGGAGAAGTTGAATTCATCTTTAGGTTTAGTTGGTCTTCTAGAATGAACAGGGATAAATGCATATCATAGTCTTGGGTGGTTTGATCCAATGGGAGTCCCATGAGGTAGCAATATTGCTATAGGATTAGTCTCCAAGTGGGAGATTGTTGTCTCGTGTGGAGTTTGATTTGTCCCCAAGTGGGAGATTGTTAGTTTGGTCTGACATATAATTATTAATTATAAACCTAAAGTGGTAAAAATAATTGTTTAAAAGGGCTTAGGGTAAGGTGATGCAAAAATTGGTTCTTGCAGCGGTATTGAGCTATAACGGATTACATATTGTAATCAAGATATAATCACTGGATCATAAAAAATATTGCA
>CM053784.1:404629189-404656689 GCA_028749045.1 Cupressus sempervirens | reverse complement strand
AGTTATACAATAGATATATAGCCATTTCATGATCCTTGAATTGGCATAGTCCTATATTTTAGGATAAATTGCCACCATGATCAAAACCCTAAATGACATGTCAATACACACAAAATCCATAAGTTTCAAGTGACACATAAAATCACATTCCACATCACCATGACATTCCCTTAATGCATCCTTATGATTAAACATTTCCACATACAAAAAACCTTACATTTACCAAATAAAATAAATTGACATGAGGCTTTTGAATCTTCCAAAGATTTTCCTTCGTTAAACTGTGTTCACATAGGATTGGAACTTGTTTCCCCCAAGAATTTCCATGGTTCCACTTCTTGCACATTCAACTCAAGCATCAGTAGTCTAAGGAAGTTATATAAATATATATCATAATTGCATATAATTTCAAATGTTATGTAATCTTATTAACATAATTCAATTAAATTTCCTTTCCTAATCATTTCAAATAAATTATTCAAAATGTTAAAATATGAAGGTTTGCATATCATAAATCATCATAATCAAATCACCATTTGTCTACATATCACATTAAATCATAAATCATCATTATCAAATTAACATTTATCTTCTTACCACATTAAATCATAAAACATCATAATCAAATTAACATTTATCTGCATATCACATCAAATCATAAATCATCATTATCAAATTAATATTTATCTGCATATCACATTAAATCATAAATCATCATAATAATTTATATGCATATCACATTAAATCTAGATCATCAAAATCATCATATCATAATATAATTCTATAATGTCATAAAGTTGCATCCATATGTGTTTGATCATTCTATTCATAGTATTAGGTTCATATTACATATCATAGATGTAGAACACTACTATAAATGTCAAAATCAATAGATAAAATAAGCCATTGTCCTACTAAGTCTTGAAAAATGCTAAAATATCCAAAACCCAAATATCAAAGAGAAACATAACCCCACTTAAACATTATGTTACAAGTATTTATGCAATTCAACTTCTATCAAAGCAATTGAAAAATGTTAGTACATGAATGAAATCATTAATTATATCATTTAGGTCTTAATGTGTAGACATAAGTGCATATCATCAAAATGTAGATATTAAAATAACATAACCCTATAGTCTCAAAAGTATATTAAAATATCTAATTAGAAGTATCATAATGCAATGATGTTATCTATACTATGATAGATTGGGTGAGGCCTCACATTACACAGGATGATCCATCTGAGTCCTCTTCACATGGAGTAAAGAGGATTGCAAATCAGATAGATTAGGTCTTTTGCCATCTTTAGATTATGTTTTTATGACATATTTTTTGTTCTTCAATACACTTTGTATTAGGATAGTTGACTTTATTAAATATATTTTTTGACTTCATAGATCATGTTATGACATGTTAGACCATGTACTCTATTTTTATGACTTTTTATCATGCTAGTGTATACAATATAGATTATTATGTTATCATGTTGTAAGTATAAATCATTTTCTTTATTGTGACATATTTTATTCATGTTATGAGAAATTTTGTAAGTATATAGTACATGAACAATAATTTTAATAATTTATATAGGAAAATTAATTTAAACATGTTTCAATGTAAAAGTAATGGCAAAAAATAAGAGGTCATTACTAGAATTGACAATTAATTTTTAATATCTAGTGCACACCTTTAACTTTCAAATAGATGTTAACTCCTATTTAAAAATTTTTACAAAATGTTTCACAATATATGCAAGACAATGTGAATGACATAAATAGAAGTGAACTCAAAATATAAAATTAGTTCAATACATTTATTCAAATGAGGTCTTGCAAAATAAAATTGTAAAACAAAAAAATGTGTTAATAAAAGCATAAATTAATATGAACTATTTGAATTATGTAAATATGTGTAATGTATGTACTCACTATGTGTAATTGCATAAGATATTGATGTTTGATCCACCTTAAACATTTAAATTTGAATATACTGTAATTGAGACCTGAATAAGAGGTATATAAGTTTTCTAATTTACTATTGACAATGCATACATACATTTAATTTAATTATATAAGTACATAAATAAAAATAACACAATAAATTAAAAAAATACATGTGTTTAATTTTAATGTAGTCATCCCACTGTACCATCTACATCCTCTCTCTTTTGTAAATGCATCTATGATTGTGTTGTGCTCATCCGTTGAAATTGTCTATAATACCTTATTGGTGGGTCTCCATTTGTATCTTTCTAAATTAATATTCATTTCCACAACCAAATGAGAATAGTGTAAAAGATTCTTTTCAGATTGGTAGTCTTCAAATATTGGTAAACCATTTCTTCTTACTTGGTATGCATGTAGCCAGGTTCCAACTACAATGAAAAACCAAATTGGATACTCAAAACCATCATCATCTATTTGATGACATATCAATTTATCAGCTATCCAATACTTAGTTTGTTTATCGTTATCATTAGGTGCAATAACAACATAAATATGTCCTACAAGATAAGATAAAGTACATAAACACTTTAATCACATGTGTACATATATAAATAATATATTAATGACATGTACTTGAATTATATTAATGACATGTACATAAATTTAAATAATATAAATTGAAGCATAATCATAATTTTTTTTAATTAAATGATGCATGCCAAGTTGTATGAAGTCCAAAATATGACCATAGTCTTATTATGCAAAAGTAACATTCTAACCTTCATTTACTACATCATCTTGAAAATGTGTGTTAGTAGGTGCTAATTATTTCTATTTCTAATCTTCAACCCGTTATGTACTCTTGGATTCTTCCCATTCACCTGCAAGACTAAAATGACAAAAAATAGCTAGCTCTTTAGTCCATATAGTCCAAGTGTTAGAATCTAAACTCCTAAATGAATGCCATTTAGCTGACCCACTAATTGTGTCACAACCATATCTTGAAAGCATATTCTTCTCTTCAACTAGGCAGAAGAAATGTCTGATTGTAGAGTCCTAACTTGATACTATGTATAAATATTTCTTACACCATTCCACAATCTCATGTGTATTTTTTAATTTAGTTTTTTCCTCAAATTTTAATTTCTCCCTACTAATTTCTCGTTTCATGCATGCACCAACACCATCATGTTCTCCTTTACCATGTCCAACTTAAAAGAAACTCCACATATGTTGAATATTATTTTTCCTATGTCCTACTCAATCAATAGAACATTCTAGCATTCTTGAATTATCTTGTACAACTATCTGACCACATCCAATATTGTATCATTTGATTTTGTCTCTCTTTTAAATTATCATAAAAGACCTTGAAATAATATTGGATAGAATCATATGAATGAAGTTTATTATCAATCATATAGAAATGGTACTCTCTCAATATTTTTCAATCCACCTTTGTACTATCAGGTGCATGCCTATAAACTACATGAACATAATTTATTACTTGCACTGAATTGTAATATTGTCATTGTACCTCATCTTGCGGTGCAAGTGTGTAGTTCTCTTCAAAGTCAACAATTGAAAATATAGTACCAATTGTAAACGTATTCTTACATATGCAAAATTATCGATCAAGCTATCTAATATACTGAGAGTGTTTGATATATTTTGGTATGATCACACTCTTAAATTCATAGAGAAAATTTCATGTGATAATGCATAATATGTTGAAGGATTGAACTACAACTTGTTGAGTGTGTCATAGTTAAGCAATGTGGGTTGCAAGGTTGAATTTGGAAACAAAACTGGCAAGATCTATGACATTGATGGAAATATGATAGGTAAAGGTGAACAAACTAGGAGTAATCTATTTTACCTAGATATGGAAGATGCAACTTGTCTTGTTGTTAGAAATGATGATGTGTGTTTGTGACATAAAAGGTTGTGTCATGTTAACTTTGATAATTTGATTAGTATTAGCAAAAAGAAGGAGGTCAGAGGGTTGCCCAAATTGAAGAAACCTGAGAACACCATGTACAAACAATGTCAATTAGGGAAGATGACTAAGTCTAGTTTCAAAAGTAAAACATGCATTTCCAAAGAAGTACTAGAGCTAGTCCATATAGACTTATGTGGTCCAATACAAGTGCAAATCTACCTAGGAGATAGATACATAATGTTAATTCTAGATCTGACTATTCAAGGATGATGACTGCTATGTTTTTAAAACAAAAATCTGAAGCATTTCAAATGTTTAAGTGGTATTTGGCCAGAGTTGAGAAAGAAACAAGAAAGAGTTTAAAGTGCCTAAGATCAGATAGAGGAGGTGAGTTTACATCAAAAGAGTTTGAGATATTCTACAATGACAAAGGTATCAAAAGGCAAACATCAGCACCAAGGACTCCACCACAAAATGGTATTGTTGAAAGAAGAAATAGGTTAGTGATTGACTATGCTAGAACCTTGATGATGGAGAAAAATATTGCACTAAAGTCTTGGAGAGAAGTAAGCATTGCAGTCTACACACTGAATAGAGTTCAAGTCAAGAAAGGTACAAATGCAAGACCTTTTGAACTATGGTATGGTCGCTCACCTAATGTAAAATATTTCAAAGTTTTTTGTTGTAAATGCTATATTTTTAAAGATATTAGAAATGGAAAGTTTGATGCAAAAAGTGATGAAGGCATATTCCTTGGATACTCCACTAGAAGCAAAGCATACAAGTGTTTGAATACTAACACTAACAAGATTGTGGAGAGTGCAAATGTAAATTTTGATGAGCATGCAAAATATTAGGCTAATGAGTCCAAGAAATTAGACGATTATAAATCCTTTGTATACTTCTATGAAGGAATGACTATTAAAGATAATGCTACAAATCAAGTTGAGAATTAGCAAAAAAATTTAATATCAACCAAGTCACAGTCAGTGAATGTCAAGCTGCATTCAGAAGCCAAGCTACAAAATGTAACAAATGTACATTCTAACACTAAAGACAAAATACACAAGAGAAATGATGAAGTACCAGATGAAGAAGAATAAAATAACTCTGAAGCTGAAGGATCAAACATGGAAAGAACGATAGAACCAAGGTTAGCTAAATATTTAAGAAGACATCACCCTGCTAATCAAATCATTGGTGACAAGGATGCCAGACCAATGACAAGGAATAGGCTCAAGAATGAATCATGTCTACTGAGCAAGGTTGAGCCCAAAATAGTGAAGGATGCACTACAAGATGATGACTGGTATAAAGCCATGGAAGAGGAGATATATCAGATTGAGAAGAACAAAACCTAGATCCTAGTTCCTAGACTAAATAATAAGAATGTGATTGGTATCAAATGGGTGTTTAGAAACAAACTTAATGAGAATGGTGAAATAACAAGAAACAAAGCTAGATTAGTTTGCAAATGCTATGCACAAGAAGAAAGATTAGATTATAGGGAAACATTTTTCCCTACTACAAGAATGGAAGGAGTAAGAACACTACTTGCATATTCTTCTTACAAAGGTTTCAAAGTCTACCAAATGGATGTCAAGTCTGCTTTTCTGAATGGTATACTACAAAAAGAAATCTACATAGAACAACTTGAGGGATTTGTTAATGACAAGAACAAGGGTTTGGTCTGCAAACTGCACAAAGCACTTTATGGATTGAAGCAAGCACCTAGAGCATGGTATGAGAGACTACACAAATATCTTGTGAAGATAGGATTTGAGAGAATAGATGACAACATCAACACTTATATCAAAGCTAAAAAAGGTAAAGACATTTTGATATCAGAAATCTTTGTTGATGATATAATATTTGGAGGGAAAGAAGAAAGATTAGATTATAGGGAAACATTTTTCCCTACTGCAAGAATGGAAGGAGTAAGAACACTACTTGCATATTCTTCTTACAAAGGTTTCAAAGTCTACCAAATGGATGTCAAGTCTTCTTTTCTGAATGGTATACTACAAAAAGAAATCTACATAGAACAACTTGAGGGATTTGTTAATGACAAGAACAAGGGTTTGGTCTACAAACTACACAAAGCACTTTATGGATTGAAGCAAGCACCTAGAGCATGGTATGAGAGACTACACAAATATCTTGTGAAGATAGGATTTGAGAGAATAGATGACAACATCAACACTTATATCAAAGCTATAAAAGGTAAAGACATTTTGATATCAGAAATCTTTGTTGATGATATAATATTTGGAGGGAAAGATGTTCTATGAAAAGATTTTGTTGATCAAATGAAGCATGAGTTTGAGATGTCAATGTTTGGAGAAATCAAAGTTTTTGTTGGTTGACAAGTACATCAATTGAAGAATGGCATATTTGTGACCCAATCCAAATGCATCAAAGAGATACTTAAGACATTTGGATAGTTTATGGATTACCATTCATGCAATAGAAGTCAAGATGATATTATGTGAATTCCTATGGATGGTTCTTCATTTAAATACATAAAATAAAGATGGACACACTTTCAAGAAGAACCTCATAATCTCAAGCTTTCATTAGTAGCAAACAGTGTCAATCCATTTGGAGATATGAGATCTATTTACTCAGTGTGGACTATTTTTATTATTAACAATAAAATTTCTCTTTGGATGTCCATAAAAAGAGATAAAATAATGTTGTCAATGATTGTACTAGGTTTTTTTTCATTTAATAGTTATCTAAATTAATTTATAAATAGTACATCAAAATGGTTATTATAATTATGTAATGTTTATATTTATTCTATTACTAGGTAGGTACGAAGTTAAAGATATGAATTTATGTATTGAGCCCCTTATTGATGAGTTGTTGAAGTTATGGAATGGGTCACTATGTATGACATCTCTAGACCAATAGGAAAAAGACAATTTCAATGTCATACAATGCTTGTATGGACAATATATGATGCCCCTTGGCTAACTCATTTTTTTGATATGTTATATTGTTAATGTCACATATTTTTGGTCTTTTATAGTACTTACACATTATTTTGTATGTTTAAGTTGCTCATGATTATTTTGCATCATCTTTTAGGTCTTCAGAAAGGAAAAATTTGCATGTCCAATTTGTGGTCCAAAGATGAAATCTCATCATTCAAGAAGTTTAGAAAATCAATTGTTTGACGATTTTAGGCACTTTATCCACAATAATCATAAGTATCAAATTACTGAAAAACATCTTTTTAATCAGAAAGAAGAGATGACATCAAGGCCACAAAGAATGACACCTTATCTATGGAAGTTGGAATATGATCAAATAAATTTCTGAAGCAATATCCAGTTTGTGGTCTAAAGTTTGAAATTTATATATTGATATTATCTTTTATTTATTAATGATGTAATTGATGCTTGTGAAGGTCATCAAGAAATCTAACCAACTTCCTAGAGGAATAAAAATTTATCTTACTCAATTTAGTAGGTTACTATACTACAAGAATCTCTTAATCGTGCATTTGTTTGATGCTATTCATATTGAAAAGAATGTAACAAACACTATGGAAAATATTGGATGGAAGATGCAACAAAGAAAAAACTGTCAAAATTTGTAATGAAATTCATGAATCCAATCATGCACTAAAAAATTTTATTGAATGAAATAGAAATTGAGACTCCATAAATGCGAGTTTCCTTCCTTAGTTATTAACAAAGTAGCAAAGTGATGCATTAAAAAAATTCATTAAAAAAACCAAAAATTTCATAAGATTTTCTACAAATATAAAGTCTTGTATCAAAGAAAGGTGATTTTGGGATAGGGTTGAAAACACATAATTGACATACCTTCATAAAGATAAGTCATATTCTTTATTTACATATATTTATAAAATTGTATGTACTATCTATTATATTATTATATATTATATTGAAAAGATCTCTTTTTAACGATTACAACACATCCTTCCTCTATCCCTCCCATACCTATTTGACAATAATATTAAATAGGTTATATATGATCTTGGATAATACATGAGGTTAGAAGTGTTATTTCTTATATTTTCCATACATATATTATATTTATGACTTGCTTTACTTTTTATGTAATTTATTGTATATTTTTATCTAAAATCGTGTTTATATGTTCTTGCATGTATCATCTCTTTTAGGTGGTTATCATCTAAAGAAATTGATAAAAAAAGATATAAAATATTGGAAGAGAAAATTTGGATAGCTTATGTGTGAAATGAAAAAGTGTCTACCTGAACAACTTTTTTCAATGCTCAAGTACACTACCTCATACATCAAGTTGACGAGATTTAATTGTGTGGATCTATACAAACTAGGTCAATGTAGATGGTTGAGAGGCACTTGAAATTTATAAAGGAATTGGTTTGATAAAGAGAGCATCTTGAGGGTTCTATAGTAGAGGGATATATGGTATATTAGACCATGGTGTACATTGGTAAATATCTTCCCAAGTTTGTATCAAAGATCCATGTAAATCATATTTAGGATCCCAACTCCAATAATAGATTCGAAAGGGAGTACTTGATGTGTAATGCCCCACCAAGGGATCCAAAAGAATTAACCCAAAGTTTCACTAATTTTGGTAACATTTTTTTTTTAAACCTAAAAGTTAAACCATTCACAACACACATAGTAGTAGAAACAATAACAACATTCAACTGAAAGTATACATAAACATACATAATAGGTTACATTTCTTAAGGATCCCTTAATGTTGATTCATATTTAAATTAACTAATATTAATTCCATATAATTTCACATCCACATGAAATAATAATGAAAAATCCAATGTTCTTAAACCATATTACAATCATCCACTACACATGTCACAAGGTATGAAAGGCTTAAAATAATATACATGTGTGAAAATAAAGTACATCATCCTATTCTAATCCATGATGCAAGTGCAATAAACAAAATAAAACCACATGTCATACATGATACATCATCATAGAAGATATAAACATCCATCATAACAGATAACCAAAAATCACAACAAATAATTATCTCAGTACACAGTTCCTCGCAACCGTAAATAGCATCATTAGACAATCGTGGGCCCTAGCCATCCCTCTGTGCATAACATCCCAAGTCACCAAAGAGATCATCGGTATTATCATAGTAGGAATTTCACTCCTAAACATACTACATCATATGCAGAAAGCAATCTTACATGCTACAATATATGCATCAGAAATCTAATCATGCAAAATAAGGCATAAGATGAGTAAATAGCATCATCTATTACATACTAATCATCAATATAAGGATATTTGTCCATCATCATAATTTAAGAATAGAATGAAGATAGATGCCAATAGAGAATGCTTCAACCATAGTGTCTCAGATGGATCTCAATTGGTAAGAGTGAAAAAAGCACTACCACTTGACTGCGTGGAACCTAAATGGTCCACTCCCATCGAGCTGAGGAGATAATCTGAAATCCTAAATAGATAATCATATCACATAGCACAAGTACTTTCTAAGTCCAAGAATCCTAAAAGTATACTAACTCAAAGGTTCTAACACAAACTGACATCTAATCCCAGAGGCACACAAAGACATGTAGGAAATCTACTATGTAAGCAGGAAAGTGTCATCACATGGATCATGTTAGAGTTATCATGGTAGTCTCTCAGTAGACCCTGGCCTCCGAGTGATCCCTATGTGGCCACTAGTATCCTCTTGTATTGATGAGGCATACTACAGAATGCAAGATCGCCTAGTCTGTACTAGCACTTGAGGCATGGGTGAGAACAAAAAATTATCTTATTAAGTTCATTTAAGTCAGTATTAGGTGTAATATTTTCACTTATTAAACAACTTACAATGAATTACCCTAGTAGCCACTTAGGGCCCCAGCCCCCATTGCAAGCCACTTCCTAACACTACAAGTAGATAACCTACCCTAAGCTCATGGAATCATAAATCAAAAAATCACTACAGTCTTATACAAGTGACTGGAAAAATACCAAAAGATAAACAACAATAAGATTATCAAATCTCCATGAGCAACTGAAAAGTATCCATTGATAATCATGACCAAAACAGTTCTCTATTGGCAATTGAAGGTATCAATGATAATCACAATATCCATTGGTTATGAACAAGCAACCAAAAAGGCATATCAAGGAAATAATATTGATCAAAGACTCTGAAATGGTCAATTCAAAACATGTCACAACATGACATCATCAAGATTAGATAAACACTTCAGTTCCATCAAGGCAACTGGAAAGTAATCTAAATACAACTGATTGATAACTCATAAATGGTTACATAAATCACAGCTTACACAAAAAGGCTGGAAACAATATCAATCAGTAAACCACACACACCATAGAGCATGCCATCTCATAAACATGGTTGGGTTTAAAAAGATCGAGATCAAAAGACATCATCATGACATCACAAATCATAACTCTCGAGCCTCTGGTAGATTTGCAAACACAAAATGCAAACACATGTTTGGATTTGCTAAAATAACTTAGTTGAGTTAAATATGGGGTTCCCAGTTTTCATTTTATATATCAAGTGAAGGAACATTTATACATTTTTTTTCTAACCCATGTATCTGTTTTGATAGATCGAAGTTTTCCTCCATAGTATTCTTAAAACAATTTTCTAAAATAATCACTATATTGAAAATGGCCCCTCCTTTAAAAATTGATCTCTCTAAATATTCTAAGAGGAATTATCATTTATAATTTTCAATTAACTTTATTTGCAACATTGATTGATTATATAAGAAATACATACCCTTAATACTTAATTAATTATATCAGTATTTAATTATAACTACAACTTAATTTGATATCTTAATAACTAAATAAAATATTATTAACAATTATAACAATTAATAATTATTAATTATTAATAAGTAATAATTAATAAATATAATAATTATTATTAACAACACTCAATAAAAAATATTTATATAATTAATTGTGTCACGCAGCATGCGGTACCTACTATACTACGAAGTGATGGTCCTCAAATTGCCACGACAGTGGATGGCATGCAGTCTTAAATGACTGCTAGTAGGTCCATTGTCATGGATAGTGACCGTCGGTGGGGGTGGGGTGTGACTGCCCGCCCCTCACCAAAAAAAAATATTTTATTTTATTTTATATAAAGAAGAAACACCCATGTTTTGTAATTTGTAAAATATTTTCAAATAAATATTTTCATCATAAACATTTACAATAAATCTAATTTAATATCGACAATTTAAGATATGATTATAATATTTTCAGAGCTAAATATATATATGTACATATATGTATATATGTATATGTATATATATATATATATGTTTATGTATATGTATATATATATGTATATGTATACATATATGTATATGTATATATATATATGTATATGTATAGATATATATATATATATATATGTATATGTATAGATATATATATATGTATACGTATATATATACATATACATATATATATATATATATATATGTATATGTATATATATACGTATACATATACATATATATATATATATATATATATATATATGTATATGTATATATATACGTATACATATATATATATATATCTATACATATACATACATACATATATATATATATATATATGTATATATATATATATATATATGTATATATATATATATATGTATATGCATATCTATACATATACATACATATACATATATATATACATATATATATATATATATGTATATATATATATATATATTTCAGGTGTAGTTCTGAAGAATGTGCACAAATTATTTGGATGAAAGTATACAGTGTGTTTTCCTTAATCAATCTATCATTTAAAACCTAGCCCATTAAATTACTCGGATCTATGCATGGTGCAGTTTCCTCATAAAATATTCAATACATAAAATTCTCTGAAAGCATTCAGAAGACACAATGAAGACATGAAGTGGAAGAAGGGAAATAACATATACAAAATTACAGGTGTCTATTTGGACACTGATGCTAAATCACTTCTCCTCAGAAACTGCAGAGCAAGCTCCTTCCTTCTCCAATGTTCGTAGATCCACCCAAATGCACTCCTCGAGCTTCTAGGAGTGCCTGAATATAATAAACTCTCAGGAATCACCTAGAATGTCTCTATAAGCAACTAGAATAAAAGATAAGCATTGAAAACTAAGCACATGCCTATTCCAACCTTCTAGATGAGTCACAAGGTTGTAGACACCATGTGCTTAATTTGTGCGCTAACTCCTACATTGTAAACATATGTGCATTAAAGAGGTGCACTTACTCCTAGGTAGACTTATGACTTTTATTTTAATTCTTTTATTATTATTATTATTTATTTATTATTTAATTATAATTTTTATTATAATTAATTTAATTTTCTTTTTATTTAATTCTTTTACTCAATTAATTTTCCATTTAATTAATGAAAATCAAAATATCAAAATATCTTAACATTCTATTAATTTTTCCAAAATAATTAAATTATTAATTAAATATTTTAATTTAAGACTTTAATTAATAGAAAATTCACCATAGACTTCCAAAATAAAATATGAAAACCCATCATAGAACAATCCATACATAATCAATCTAAGGGGTTAAAATCACAAATTACGTCATCTAATGCATTCGATAGGTAAAACATCTCGGATACTTGTCCTAACTTTCTAGGAAAAATGGTTTAAGGGTTTAGGATTTGGACTTGAGAATTTATCTCCCCTCTCTTACCATTGAGATAGTGCGATAGGGTACGCTCATCTTGGCAATTCAGAGAAGTTGATATTCGGTACCTGAAACCTACATAAAATCCATGCATGTACATACTATATATATATATATATATATATGCTAAGCTAAATAGGCAATGGTACGAAGTGGTGCATCATGTAGATCTAGACTAGCAGGTGACTACAACTCCCTTCCTTAACCACATCATAAATGCCATACATAAAGAGAATAAACACACACACCATACACATGCAAGTATGGGGTAAGTAACCATAAGAAAACACGTGATAATAAACCATCAAACTAATCATCATCAATAATTGAAAATAATGTACTAATCATCATGCATACATGAAATGTAGAGTCTAAGTAATCTCATCATATATCCACTGAATCCATAGCACAACATCTGATAGTCTCAAAACAATGCTACTAACCATCAACATAAAACTAGTCTAACAGAGTTCGGCAATAATAGCAACAATGTGTCTAGAAAAATGTAAATGAGGGCAAGCACTACATGATGGGGAAAGGTAGATTGAGGAAAATGAGAGGTAATATTATAAGATTCTATTATTTTTTAATTAATTCTTATTAATCATCAATATAAGTTATTTCTAACTAGCCTAGTCATTTTATTTATAGTTAGTTGTTAGTCAGATCTACTACATTTGTATATTGTAAACAATCTTGATTGGATGATGGTATGGATTCAATAGTCTCAAAAAAATGGTCACTCATTAACATGGGATGGTGTTGCATAATTGGTTAAAGAAGCTAATCGTAATGGAGATCCCAATTTTACACCAATAGTACTTGATCTAGCATATGACTTAACAGATAGAATTGTATGTAGACGATTACTAATCATGACCCATATGTTTAATATCAACTCATAAATTGATGCAAATAATCTTGACATGTTTGAATAATTGCAAATCAAACACCACAAAGCTATTTACTACCATGGTCATAAATTTTGCATTAAAAATTTATATGAAACGAACAAAATTTGTGATTCTAGGATAAGTATAGTCTTTGAGGTCACCATGACATACATCCTCAATAACTTGAAAATCAATACTATGGCATTTTGGATGATATACTTGAGTGTGACTTTAATCTATTCAAACAAGTTCTATTTGTCATCAAATGGTATAGGAAATAGTTGAATCAAAATGATCTTGATAGGACTATTATTGAACATGATAGTAGATTTATAATAATTAATATAAGGTCATTTGAGCTAGTTGGAGATGAGCCCTATGTTCTTTCAATCCAGTGTGAGCAAGCATTTTACTTTGGTGTTCCACATCAACTAGTTTGCTCATTTATTATTAGACATAATCCAAGAGGATGGCCAACAAAGAATAATGTGATGGAAGAAGAAGATACTAGAGAATCTGAAGATAAAGTAAATGATGATGATGAATGACTATTACACAATGTTGAAGAAGAAGAAGAAGATGATGATGGTGATGATGATCATGATCATGATCATGTTGATGAAGATGGTGATGATGGTGATGATAATGGTGATGAAGATGATGTTGATGTTGATGAAGATGGTGGTGGTGATGATGATGATCAAAGTGAGAAGTATGATGATGGTGATGATTATGATGAAATGGATGAAGATGATGGGGTCATGATTTATTTATAGAAATTTTTTGACTTATATATTTTTATAATTAATTTATTATGCACTAAACTCTACTGTCATGGAATGTATACAATGATATTGTATAGATACCACACATAAAGTAGAGGTAAGGAATAAAAAAATATACAATAATTTTGATGAATGTGTCATGTAATTTTTGTTTTCTATATAATTTTTAGCATATATATCATGTAGTTTTTGGCTAACTTAAGACAAATGATTTACATATGCAAGCTATTTAATGTCTTTGACCAAGATCTTGCACAATCACATGGATTGACATGTATAAGTTAATAAACACTATAGATACAATTTTTTATTTGCATATCTTCTCTTTATTGTCAACATCAACTTTAGTCCTAGTATGTCTCTCATTTTATGGATTATAGGTATCACCAAATAGGTATTTGTCTGATACATCATCCCCAAGTGAGGAAAATGTGGGAATAGAAGACAAAAGTGAGACATCGAGTAGGTCTTAAATAGAGAGATGAACTAGAGGTCAAAAGATTAGAAGAAAATTCAATAAAAAAAATGCATTTTTTTCTTACTGAGGAGGGCTCATGTTCTTATGATAAAGAGAGTGAAGGTGATAGGAAGGTTCCCTTAAGGTACACAAATCTTTAGAGAGAATGGGTACCCAAGGAACTACTTCCAGTTAATTTACTAATTTTTCTATTAAAAACAGTATATATCACATAGATCCATCTTCATTACATGGTTTGGGCCTATTTTCCATGAATGGCATAAAGGTCAGTCACAATAAAGTTGTTGAATTGATGGACTATGTAGGACCTTGTTACAATTACAAAAATTGGATGTTGATTGTGCAATATAAAAATAGTATGTGTAGGTATGCAGTGCCACCAAATTATATAAAATGTAAAGGAAATGATCAAAGTAAAAGGCTCGCCATGTATATTGATGGAAGACCAAAAGCTTGGAAAATATGTAGTATTTATAAATAGTTCTTGACCTATATCACTTAATAATTGGTCAAATTTTATATTTGAGGTATGCAAGCAAAATCATGTTTTTGTATGTGAGATAAAATCAATAAGTGTACGGGAAGATATTCTGATAGATTACAATTTGAATTATGCACATATAAAAAAATTCCTACCATGGAATTGGTAAGTATAATATTTAAACCAATTTTCTCCAATTAATATTGACTCTAATATACAATCTACTATTTTATTAATAATTTTTTGGTTAAATCTACTACTTTCATTTCTTTGTCAATTTCTTAAAATTACTAATCTTTTTCATAAGGTGACATGGATACAACACAAGGCATAAGCGAGGATGTACCAGCTCACACACCTTCTTCAGTGAAGGTAAATCTTAATTAGTGTAATTGTACAAATTATGTAGAAATAAATGCCATTTTATTAAATGTTCTTTTCTTTATGGATTTGAAATTATTTTGATGGAATTTTACTAATATTGATGTCACAACTTGATACTTATTGATAGGGAAAAGTAAAAAATAGCAACAAACCAAATGCAATCTAAAACTTAGATGACATCGCATGTAGCGCTGACCCCATCTTCATGGCCCTTAAACTTATAAAAAAATATAGTGTTGAAATTCCTAACCTTGTCCTTGATCAAAACATAACCGAGGAAATAGAGGCACTAGCAAAAGAATTGATACTTAGAGTCATTTCTTTAAAGGTAAGCAATAATTAATCTTAAGCAATAATAAAAGTTCAATAGATGTTTATATTTTATAGTATCTTATGGATTATGATCTATAATATTATGTGTTCTTCTTATAGGATTTTGTGACACTTGTGAGATTGTATGGTCAATATAGTGAGGGTTGTGGTGCACAATCTTTATGTATTTATAACACTTTCTCTTTACAACATTATAACACTTAACTTTTAACTTTATCCATTCCAAATGAAAACAAAAAATGTTGCAAATATCTTTTCTAACAATGTGGCTTGCTCTTTTGGATGTCCTTGAAAATCATGATTTGATTTATGCTACAAAGTCCATAAAACAACTCCTATGAGAAGAAAGAATGCAATAGTTATACACCATATTCTTGCATCAAATTTATGCACTACTATAGTTATACAAAGATAAGCTTTGCATGCATATACAAATTAAATCTAGTGCACCAAAAAAGGCAATGTGAGAATTATACGAGAGCTATAACCTATGGATAATTATCTTAAAGTATAGTAGCAAATATAAGAATAGTTCTACATACCAACATTTGAGGCAACTTGTTACACAAGCTCATCATAATTTGGGTTTGATTTTCCATTTCCAAAAGGTTCAAATTTGTATACAAGGGAATAAGGTAACAAGGTCACTAAAGTAACAAACACATCAATAATGAAGCCCTTTATCATGTTGCTATTACCTTCCACTATATTCTCAAGATCTTGAAATCCAATATTTCTAGGCACATCAATCAAAAGAGGCCTGCCATTATTACGAAATACCCACCCATGTGGTATTAGTTTATCTTGACTTGGCCATACTATACCAATCATATTTTGACCCACAATTTTTTGGATGTGTGACTTGGAAACTCTAATTTCTAGAGGAATAATAGACAAGCTAGATTGATTTTCCCAATAACTTACCTTGCAAAATCCTATTCCAACAATATCGATGATTTGAAAAGTAGAACTAAGAAAATTTCTAGTTTTATCAAATTTTATAGGACTAGTGAAATTTTTTTGTAGCAATATATTCTGCAACTATGATCCTCCTACAAACACCTATAACTCTATGATGCAGGAGCATCCAGAGGTATAAGGGAAATCCTGTGTCACCCAAAAAAATGTACTTAGACTTAGTTTCTGTTTCATGTCTTTACATTTTTGGATACCCATTTGGCTCAAATAAAGGTTCCAACTCTCATTGTTCAACTATCAGTGCGTTTAAAAATCCCAAAAAAATAGGAGCATGTATTTGGGCCATCATTTTGGTAAACTAGAAATTCTGAATTGTCCAGATGAATGTAATCATGATTTAGAGCATTCCAAAAAAAGAATCAGTTCAATAGGCCCCACGGTTTGAAAGTTATTGCATTTTTTCAAGTTTTGGAGACCTCCTAAGAATGCTTCAAAGTCCAGTTTGGGGCATTAAATGACCTTGAAAAGGGTCAAAAAAATGGTTTACAAGCAAATCTTTTCCATAGGGCTATAGAGCACTTTGAGAGCTTTCCGAAAATGTAAATGGTTCGTCAATCGGAGCTACGGTTCAAAAGTTATGCCTCCTGGAAGTTCGGTTACCATTTCTAGATTCTTCTAGATTTGCACCGACTTCTAACGGAGCTTTTGAAACCTTCTATTTCATTGGTGGATGCCTACTAGCACTTTCTAGAATGTACTCCTAGTCATTAACCCTCTGGGGTCTATTTAAGGAGATTTTTGGCATTGTAAATGGCAGTTCGGGGTGGAGTTTGAGAGGAGGTGCTATAAGGAGAAATATTCTCCAGATTTATGCTATTGTAAGCCCTTAGGGCATGTTCTAAAGTTTATTTTCTCTGTACTATTTGTACTGGCTTATTTTCTTAGTTAATATAATTTCCCTTTTTCTATTGTGTCCATTATGTTCTTGGGTTGTGTCCCCATCAAGTGGTATCAAAGCAGGTTTTCCTAAGTGTGTAGACAGAGCGTCGACTGTGAGGCAGTTTGCACCAGGACTGTGTGGTTGTGGGTTCGAGTTAGAAGATGCCTCCATGAAGAGAGCATGGTGGAAGGGCTAGAGCTATTGATCCTGAGGAGGTTAGAGCCCTCCAAAGGCAGGTACAAGCATTGCAAGAGGAGCTTTGTAGAGGAGCAAATGTTGTTGCAGGTGACAACAGTGAGGATGACAATGAAGAGGAAGTAATGGGACCAGAAGAGGAAGAAGACGGGGAAGTTTTGAATCCTGTAGAGGAAAGGCTTTTTAGGGCCATTACTAAGTTTGGGAAAAGACCTACAATTGAAGTGGGTATATTTTCAGGAAATCTGAAACCAGATGAGTTGATCAATTAGATCAATGAACTGGAAGAATACTTTGAGTATGAGGATATAAGGGACCCAGATAGGGTTAAGTTTGCAAAGGCCAAACTAAAAGGCCATGCCAAAATCTAGTGGCAAGAGGTTCAACTGGAAAGACTTAGAAGAGGAAAGGAGAAGATCACAAGATGGGATCGCATGGTGGACAAATTGAAGAAGCAGTTCATTCCTTTGGACTACGAGCTTGATCTGTTTAAGAAGATGCATGGGTTAAAGCAAGCAGGAAGATCAGTCCAAGAATATATAGAGGATTTTTACCGACTCTTGATTAGAGCGGGGCATGCAGAAGCAAATAAGGAGAAGGTTGCTCATTATATTAGTGGGTTGCGACCTAGCATCCAGGAGGAATTAAGTCTGGTAAGAATGACCAGTGTTGAAGAGGCATACCAGTTTGCCCTACGAGTTGAAGAGAGGCTGAATAAATGGTTTGAAGGAAGACAAGGAGGGCGCAATCAAGGAGGAAGGGGAAGTGGTAGATCATTTGGAGGCCGCAATGAAACCCAAAAGAAAAATGAAGATGTGGGTACTAGCAGAAACCAGAGGAATGAGGGTTTCAACCGCTCCCATGATCGAGACTTTGAAAATCAAAGAGGAAGAGGTAGAGGACGTGGACAAGGAAGAGGAGGCTTCTGTGGTACCTATTTCCATTGCAATGAAGAAGGTCATCGTGCCTTTGAATGCCCTCAACGACAAGGAAGGACAGATAGGAGAGCTGAGGGCCAAGCTAGGGTTGCTCATGTGGATGAGGATGCACAATCATCACATTCAAAGGATGCAGAAAGAGGAGAGACCTTGGTAAATGAAAGAGTCCTACTAAGTGGTGAGAATGAACCAGGACAATAAAGGAGTTTGTTTCGTACCAGATGCAAGTGTGAGGATAAATGTTGTGATGTGATCATTGATGGTGGTAGCACTTATAATCTGGTATCAGAAGAGATGGTCTCTAAGCTGAAGCTCAAGAGGGAGAAACATCCCCAGCCCTATCAGATTTCTTGGGTAAAAGATGATCATAAGGTCTTGGTAAGTGAACAATGTTTAGTAAAATTCAAAATTGGGAGTTACCATGATGAAGTTCTCTGTGATGTTATTTCGATGGATGTTTGCCATCTATTGTTGGGTAGACCATGGCAGTTTGATAGACATGCAATACATGATGGACATGGAAACACATACTCTTTGACAAAGGATGAAGTTCACCACAAATTGAATCCCATGAAAAAGGAAGGTGAAAAGGTATGTAGCAGTGCTAGGATTTGTCTTGTTGATGGAAGGAAGTTTTTAGATGGCATGAAACATCAGCGTATGTGCTATGCTTTGATTCCTAGGAAAGATAAAGAAGGTAGTAGTGAAATTCCATTTGAAGTTTCAGATTTACTAGGGGAATTTGGAGATATTATCTCTGATAATGTTCCAGATGGATTGCCACCAGTAAGGCAAATTAGCCATCAGATAGATCTGATTCCAGGAGCTAGTTTTCCTAACAAGGCTTCTCACAAGATGACTCCTACTAAAACAGAGGAGCTAAATAGACAGGTTCAAGAGCTGTTGAGGAAGGGCTTGATTCGAGAGAGCCTGAGTCCATGTGCAGTACCTGCAGTACTTGCACCAAAGAAGGATGGAGAGTGGAGGATGTGTAGAGATTCTCGAGCTATAAATAGGATTACCATCAAGTACCGATTTCCTTTACCAAGGATGGATGATCTTATGGACTACTTGAGTGGAGCTCAGTACTTCACAAAGATAGATCTTAAGAGTGGCTATCATCAAATATGGATTCGAGAAGGAGATGAGTGGAAAATAGCCTTCAAGACAAAGGAGGGTCTTTATGAGTGGTTATTCATGCCCTTTGGATTGACGAACACCCCAAGCACCTTCATGCGGCTCATGAATGAGGTACTTAAGAAGTTCTTCAGAAAATTTGTTATTGTCTATTTGGATGATATTTTAATTTTCACCAAGACTTTGGAAGAACAATTACTGCATATTCGTAGTGTCCTTGAAAGGCTAAGGGAAGAGAAACTGTTAATTAATCTAAAGAAGTGTGTCTTTGCAGAAAGGGAGTTAGTCTATTTGGGATTTGTTATATCACCTGAAGGTCTCAAAATGGATCCAGAGAAGGTAAAAGCCATCTTGGAATGGCCTACTCCAAGGTCTGCTACTGAGGTAAGATCATTTCATGGTCTGGTTAGTTTTTTCAGGAAGTTTATTAAGAATTTTAGTGGCATATGTGCACCCTTAACTGATACAATAAGAGGGGATAGAAAAGAGTTCAAATGGACTGCAGCAACTGCGAGAAGTTTTGAATTGCTAAAGAAGACGGTGACTGAACAGCCTGTGTTGGCACTTCCAGATTTTAGAAAAGTATTCTAGGTGGATTGTGATACTAGTTGTAGCGCTATTGGCGCTGTATTAAGCCAAGAAGGTAAGCCTATTGCATATTTTAGTGACAAATTGAATGATGCAAAGAAGAAGTATTCTGTTCATGATCAAGAATTCTATGCAATAGTTCAAGCCTTAAAGAAATGGAGGCACTATTTATTGCCAAAAGAATTTGTTTTGTATACTGATCATCAGGCATTACAGTACCTAAATAGCCAAGGTAAATTGAATCAGAGGCATATGAAGTGGATAGAATTCTTGCAGAGTTATGCATTTGTGTTGAAGCATAGAAGTGGAAAATCTAATAGGGTTGCAGATGCACTAAGTAGGAGACAGTTGTTGATTACAACAATGCAGGTTGAAGTAGTTGGTTTTGATGAACTCAAGAATTTGTACCCCGAGGATCCTGATTTTGCTGAAGCATGGAAAGCTTGTAAAGAACCTGTTGTTGTAGATAGAACCAAGTAGTTTGACTATTTGATTCAGGATGGCATGTTGTTCAAAGATAGTCAATTGTGCATTCCAAGGAGTTCCATGAGGGAAAATCTGATTAAGGAGAAACACAGTGGAGGGATGGCAAGATATTTTGGTCGAGATAAGACCATTTCCATTCTTAGAGAACATTATTTTTGGCCTCAAATTACACAGGATGTGAAGAAGTTTGTATAGAGTTGCCAGGTTCGTCAAGTTGCCAAGGAGCTTAGTCAAAATACTGGCCTATATCAGCCATTGCCTGTTCCATCAAGGCCATGGGAGGACATAAGTATGGATTTTGTTCTTGGATTGCCAAGGACACAAAGGGGTAATGACTCAATATTCATGGCGGTTGATAGGTTCTCCAAAATGGCACATTTCATTCCATGCCACAAAACTCATGATGATGTCCATATTGCAGACTTGTTTTTCAAAGAGGTGGTAAGACTACATGGTCTTCCAAGGAGTATAGTTTCTGACAGAGATACTAAATTTGTGGGGTATTTCTGGAGGACATTGTGGAAGAAGTTGAGAATAGACTTAAAATTTAGTTCCACGCATCACCCACAGACTGATGGCCAAACATAAGTGGTAAATAGAAGTTTGGGCAATTTGCTGAGATGTATAGTTGGAGATAAGCCCAAGGGATGGGATTTGATTCTACCACAGGCATAGTTTTCTTATAATAACTCTGTAAATAGGAGTACTGGAAAATCACCATTTCAAATTGTATATGGGAATAGCCCAAGGACTGCACTAGAATTGAGGAAGATAGAACAAGGGGAGAGAACAAGTGTTAAAGCTGAGGAATTTGCTGAACACATCAAGCGTCTACATGAGGAGGTTCAAGCACACATTATCAAGATGAATCAAGAGTATAGAGCTAGGGCTGATCAAAGGAGAAGACATAAGGAATTCCAAGTAGGGGATCTTGTCATGGTGCACTTACGAAAAGAAAGATTTCTAGTTGGTACTTACAACAAGCTAAAAATGAAGAAATTTGGCCCCCTGCAAAGTTTTGAAGAAACATAACTCAGGAAATGCATATGAGGTGGAGCTGCCAGATGGTATTCACATTTCTCCCATTTTCAACATTGCAGATTTAACAGAGTATCATGATGATGGTATAGATGAGGAGCTAGTTTTAGAGCCATGTCCAATTCCTGCTTCTAAGAAGGAGGAGATAGAAGACATTCTAGATCATCGTGTGGGTAGGAGTACCAGAAATAGGCAGTATGAAGAGTATTTGGTCAAATGGAAAGGACGACCGATCGAGGACTCAACTTGGATTTCAGCAGCTGAGGTTTCCCATTTGGGATTTCCTCTACCATCCATAAAGTGACAGGGTCACTTTTCAATCTACCCTGGGTGTCTGATGCAGAAGCATCCAGAGGTATAAGGGCAATCCTGTGTCACCCAAAAAAATGTACTTAGACTTAGTTTCTGTTTCATGTCTTTACATTTTTGGATACCCATTTGGCTCAAATAAACGTTCCAACTCTCATAGTTCAACTATCAGTGCGTTTGAAAATCCTGAAAAAATAAGAGCATGTATTTGGGCCATCATTTCGATAAACTAGAAGGTGCGAATTGGCTAGATGAATGTAATCATGATTTAAAGCATTCCAAAAAATGAATCAGGTTAATAGGCCCCACAGTTTGAAAGTTATTCCAATTTTTTGAGTTTTGGAGACCTCCTAAGAATGCTTCAAAGTCCAGTTTGGGGCATTAAATGACCTCGAAAAGGGTCAAAAAATGGGGGACGAGCAAAGCTCCTCCATAGGGCTATAGAGCGCTTGGAGAGCTTTCTAAAAATGTAAATGATTTGTCAATCGGAGCTACGGTTCAAAATTTATGCCTACCGAAAGTTCGGTTACCGTTTCTGGATTCTTCTAGATTTGCACTGACTTCTAACACAGCTTCTGAAACCTTCTATTTCGTCGGTGGATGCCTACTAGCACTTTCTAGAATTTACTCCTAGTCCTTAACCCTTCGAGGTCAATTTAAGGAGATTTTTGGCATTGTATAAGGCAGTTCGGGGTGGAGTTTGAGAGGAGGTGCTATAAGGAGAAATATTCTCCAGATTTATGCTATTGTAAGCCCTTAGGGCATGTTTTGAAGTTTATTTTCTCTGTACTATTTGTACTGGCTTATTTTCTCAGTTAATATAATTTCCCTTTTTCTGTTGTGTCCATTCTGTTCTTGGGTTGTGTCCCCATCACTCTATTAATTCTATTTCATTTCCTCTTAAATTGGATAGTTGAGGATAACTTGTAAAATAAAAATTTCCTCCTTTCCTCAAGAAATTGTCAATTGAATGGGAAATTGTCTAGATTGCATCATAAGAATATAGTCCAAATGCATTCAAGTGGAAATCAATTATCTTAGTTTTTTAAAAATTGGTTCACCTTACTCTAAAAGCATGCTCCTAATTTGAAATTTGAATATTCCCACATATAGCAAGGACTCCTTGGAGTGAATTCATGGTTTCATAGTCAAGTACATTAGAGTCCAAAAGGGAAGAGAGCCTATCTATGGCTATCCAAACATATGTATAGTTCAACATTCCAAGGTATATATAGTACCTCAAAGAACAGATCAATACATGTATCTGGATTCATATGCATAAAAAATATGCTTGACTCCATCAAAGCTAACTACACCAACACACTTCCAATAACATTTTTACTAACTCTAGGAGGAAATGGTATTTTGTTAACAATCTTAGCATTAACAACTTCTAGCACATCATTCAAAGAAGCTACTCTATTTCTCCCATAATCATCATCTGTATATGCAACCACAATATCTCTCCAACCATAGAATCCAATCATAGTTGCAACTACCATCATTCCATACATATAATCTATATATGCAACCACAATAAGAAACTATCCATTTCTCCTATAGAAAACAAACATTTCATACTAATATGATGATAGAGTTGGATCTGTTGCTCCAAATGAAAGAATCAATACATGAATTTAACTAGCTACATGTGAAACAATATGAGCAATAACAAAAGATTGTGGCCCTACTAGTGGAACATTGTTTGTTTTAATCAACATTATACCACTTAACTTTGATTTTCAGATGCTTCTAGCTAGTATCCCATTTGTTCTTTATCCATTGCAAATATATTTTCTAACAATGTATTCTTCATCTCATAATGAAGTGTGGAAGCCTCCTTTAGTCACCGCTCTGATATTACCAACTGCATTGTCAACAACAAGGAACTTGCATACATCTTTGAGTATACCAAGTACAAATGGTAAAACCTTATTTTTCTATATTTTGTTATGTGAGAATCATGCAATTTTTTTTTTGTTGGGTGGATTCT
Organism: Cupressus sempervirens; assembly: GCA_028749045.1. Lineage (NCBI taxonomy): Eukaryota > Viridiplantae > Streptophyta > Pinopsida > Cupressales > Cupressaceae > Cupressus > Cupressus sempervirens. Next base: position 404,632,162 of record CM053784.1, on the reverse strand, counting down.
ATACTGATGGACCAATTTTGTGCATTAAGATACACCTATAGTTGATAGAACAACAAAGACCACTACTAGTGAAGGTGAATCATTTCTTGGAGCAACCCATGTGACTAGTACTAGTTCATTTATAGGGACATTATTACTAAGCAAGAGAACTATGTTTCCATTAAAATTACCAAAGCTTCCAACTGCTTTAAAATTGTTATTATTTGTAGTGTAATTGTAGTTTACTCATACATAACTCATTTTAAACTAATAATCCCATCATGTTTTTGTAGGAAATGATATTTTCTATGATCATCTATTTGAAATGACATTGAAGCTATTTGGACCCACCATACATAAAAGGTACATAGTTTCATATCATTGCTACAATATTTTATTTTTCTTTCATTTATTGTACTATATTAAATTGATTGATCTAATAATTTTTTATTTTTTTTGAAAGGTGGAATGAACAAGGTCTTGAATTAGAAAATCAGCTCATTACATCTTTTGAGGATCTCTTTGGAAAAAAACATTTGTTACAGTGCCCTACTTCTCAAAAGAGCATCCAAACATATAAAGACTATGAGGGACCAATATAGAAGAGGTCTAAAGGATAACCCAAAGTATGAGCATCCTCCTATGATTCCATCTATGGAGTGGAATGAAATAATAGAAGATGCAATAGATAGAAGGCTACATGGTAAAGGAATTGAACCAGAAAAGGGGAAAAGAAGGTATGTCATGATAGTATTAAGTAGAATATAATCATGTACTAATTAGTGATATTTGTAAATATGTAATCTAACATGTTTCAAAATTTTCATAGACTATAGGACACACTAAAAGATATAGAAGTGAGACTACAAAAAGTTGGCCAACACAAACTTGGCTTTGGTGGCTATATGAATCTTCACTCTCAACTTGTAAGTAACAGCAATGAAATTTCATATAATTTTTTTTTTAATATAGAATTTTGAAAATAATTTTGTTTAATAAAATTAGACATGCAAAACTGATGATATTAAGTTAAAAATATAGGTCACAAAATTTAATGTAGAGCCCATAGATGAAGATTAAAAAAATTCCTTGAAGGAAGGCTATAAATTCATGCTACATTCCTACATTAAGAATCTAGAAGCTATAGGATTTGATGAAATCCAACTCCACAACTCACCAAGATCACTTGTATGTAAATAACTTGTCAAAGGGAAATCAAGAAGGAAGAGGTGGAGCTTGAGAAAACCCTAAACGAACTTGAGAGAGAAAATATAGCAAAACAAGAAAATTGTATTTATAATAAAAATAGAATGAGAAAATACAATGAGAGAGCTTGAATATAAAGGCCTCATGGAAGCTTGTAAAACAAGCTGGAAAGTGGTAGAAGATAAGGTTGACAACTAAGCATTCACAAAAAAGGTGGAACATGCTAGAAGGGAACAAACTCCCATATTGTCAACAACTCATCACTACAACCATTAACTACTAAATATTAAATAAATGCATTAACCTAATTAAGCTTAAGTAATATAATAATTAATAATTAATTATTTACGCTAACACCCCCCCTTAAGTGCAGCTTAGGGGAATCCCTTAAGCTCACAAAACTAAGATGAAAATGCAGAATGGGTCCTGACAACTAGGCCATGTTAGGTATCCATGTATAATGCAAAGAAATGTAACCTCTGAAAATGGGGAAAGGGAGAAGACCACATGGGAAAAATCCTCTTCCAAAAAGAGGTAAAGTAGTGAAGGACTAAAGAAGCCTCCAACTAGAGAATGTCCGCTAAAACAAGAACAAGAAGTGATCATGAAGAGCATCACTGAAGCATGAAGAAGCCAATTATTGATCAGAAGAACCTCCATGGAAGAAGAAGGTACAAATTGAGTGTGTCTATATGGTAGATGATCCATCTCACCAAAATACATAGGTAGCCAGCTACTATAATCGCCTCATATATAGGGTCAACCACAGAATACATAGCTCACTCTATCGAACCATCGAAGCAAGGTGTCATGCCCAAATTCCTATAGGAAGAAAACACCACTAATAATTTTTTTGAAGGTAATATTTATGTTCTTACATTAGGGTTTAGTTGACATGATGTTTAATGTATTAAGGTTCATTAGGTTGGAGTTATCCATATAGATTATCTATTGAAACTTAGTACGTGTTGTTTTCTAGGGTTGCAAGTTACGGAGTCAAATAGTCATTGGTTGACTATCTACTTAAGGTTCACCACTATACTAAATTTCTCTTATGTCTACATCATCCAAAATGTTAAAAGGAAGTTGTAAGGTTCCTCTCGAATGATTTCTAGAGATATGGTTTATTCAAGTTGTCTGATGCTTAATGTATAGGCTATATATCTTATATCCACCTATTACCCATGCAATAAGTTTGATAGGAAATAATCTAGTCCATTCGTGAGACAATTAAGATAAGGTAACTCCAATGTATAGTCTTTATCCTCTAAGATATTTTAGTATGTGATTATTCAATAAACAAATAAACATGCTTTATCGGAATCAAGCTAGCATAATTTTTCCTAATCTATCAACTTCCTAATTTCATTACATATTATTACATAAATTTACAATTTATTTAGTTAACCACCCTAATAACATAATGCACTAGAAAATTTTAATCCTAACCTACTTGGTCATATGTTCTTAATTATTCCTATTATCCAACATCCATTTCCTTATTGGAAACCCTTATTATGATATGTATGAATCTATCCATGCTTAATTAATAACATAATAATGGTGAACCTCAAATCTATTCTCAACCAAAATTTGAATCTTAGATCATGATTTCACATGCCATTAACCTTGCCTCACAATTATTAGAACTCAATTTTTAATTATTCTTTCCCAAAATATCTAAAATTGAATTATACTATTAAAATATCTTAATTTTTATATTACTCTTACTGCCATTTAAATTTTCTAATAACTAAGTCAATTAGAATCCATAACTATATTCATTTT